>JAODAL010007117.1:0-127897 GCA_025379985.1 Phyllomedusa bahiana
CCCCCGCCCCCGCTCACCTGCGCTCCGCTGCTCCCTCCCCTCGTCCGCTGCGCCGCTCACCCCGATCCCTGCCTCCGCCGCTCACTCAACCCCGCTCCGCCGCTAAACCCCCTGCCTCCCCCGCTCACCTCGCTCCCGGCCCCGGCCCTGCTCACTGCGTTTCCCGCTGCCGCCGCTCACCTGCGCTCCCGCTGTGCCACACCTCTCCAGCGACCCCCGCCCAGCCTCCCAGTGCGCTTTTCCATCCGCTTTCAGGATGAAAGGCAGTGATCTACCCGGAGTGTGGAGCGCTTTTGGACAGGTGCCAAAAGCGGACTCCAAAATCTCCTATGGGTTTTTCACTTGCGTAAAACGCAATAAGAATTGACATGTCAATTCTTAAGCGGATGCGAAAAGGCAGTGCAGGAGAGTCTCAAAAGCACATCGCCGATCCCCCGTGGGAACAGCGATGCGCTTTTGCCATTCAACTCAATGTTAATTACACTGACAATTGTTAGATCCATTTTGCGGATCCGTAAAACGGATCCGTAAAACGGATCACAAAAACGCTGTGTGAACAAGCCCTAAATTTGCCCCAAAGTTAAGTGATTGACTTTGTAAGGCTAGGTTCACATGCTGCGGCCATAGAGTACTAGTGTGGTAGTGTTTTTTGTTAAATGATTAACAATTTTTTTGCTGCTTTGATAATATTGCTGAAATATGAATGTAAAATATTGAACAAATATAAACATTCAAACTATAAAAAACAGAACATTTTTAATTCCATCTATAGATTTTTATGGGCTAAAAACAGCACCAATATGGATCCATTAGAACATTTTGTGGGATAAAACAACCAAAAAACCAATTACTTCTTTGTGGGCGGCGGCCTCCCCCTTTATCAAACTTAAATTCACCTATGGGGGTAGCCCTTTTAGAAACTATTCTCTTTTCGAGGGGAATTTAGCCTTCATCTCTCAGCACAAGAATAGACTGTCGAGTTTCACATGAAAGTTTTCTTTTTCTGGCCATTTTGCGGGTTTAATCGAACCATCAAATGTAATGCTACAGATTCTCAACTAGCTCAAAGGAAGGTCAATTTTATAGCTTCTCTAATCAGAAAATCTTTTTTAGCTGTGCTAACATACTTGCACAAGGGTTTTCAAAATATCCAATAGTTTTCTTATACAGTTAGTAAAAAACAATGTACCATTAGAACACTGGAGTGATGGTTGTTCAAAATGGGCCTCTATACACCTCTGTAGATATTGCATTAACAACCAGACATTTGCAGCTAGAATAGTCATTTACCATATTAACAATGTATAGAGGGTATTTCTAATTAATTTTATGTTAGCTTCATTGAAAAAACTGTGCTTTTCTTTCAAAAATAAGGAAACTTTTCAAACTTTTGAATGGCAGTGTAGGTGTGGGATCCAGGGGTGGGACGAGGACCTATCAGATAATGATGGAATATTCTAGCAATATGCCTTCATTGTCTACAGTGAGACAACCCCTTTAACTCATACAATGCCCCTCTCATGTTGCTGAACCTAAAAGTTAAAAATAGACTGAAGCACACTAGAGTATTTCTGTATCCCATTATAACATCATGACGCATTAAGTATGACTCACTATTATCAATGTTAACATAAAATAACAGTGTAATAATGACATCATGACATAGCATAACAGATAATGTAGCATCATGCAGTACAAATACCACAAAATCACGTCAAACTTGTCTACATAAAGCACCGAAGACTGCAATACTGATTGCACCAAAGACAGCATGAACAGATGGAAACAATAAGGTTAATCTACCAAGAAGGAAAGTAGAGACAACTCAGGATGGGGAGAAAATTAACCTTTATGGAAGCCCCCACATACATTGCTAGGTTCAGCGTTAAGTCACATCTTGTGGATATAACAGAATCCAGCTGTTGTGACCTCTATGAAATGAATCATCAGTGCAATTCTAACATCTGGGCCCTGGTCCAACCATAAAAAGAGAAGTGGGGGAGTGAAGAATGATCGGTAATAAAAGACTTAAGAATGTTGTAGGGAGAGGAAGACTATGCAAATATACTGAAAAAGAGTTTCATCAACTTGATGTCATAATAAAATGTAAAGGGGGTAAACATGTTTCTTCTTTTCTTTCCCCCATAGGTGAAAGAAGCTCCACCTTAATAAGACTACCACCAAATATCCAGACTAACCACCATGTGCAGCATAGACAGCAGCTAGAGAGGCTGGAAGGGACTCAGTAAGGTTCTGGTAGGTTGTCACAGATGCTTACTGCATCCCACAGCTGCTGGAGGGTGGGTGATCCATAGATGGAACACAATGATTGGGTTCAAGTCTGGGGAATTATTGGCCACGGTAGATTTGGGAATTTCCCAAATTTCTGCTTGTTTGAAACATTCAGTTTTAGTACAACAGTTAGAACTTAATCATAAAAACTGACTACGAGGGATACCTTTTTTCAAGTAGGAAGACAACTTCTCCAGTGTAGCAAAGAGTTCGTTGCTGTGGGCTTACTGAAAATCATAGTGCAAAGTTCACCTGAGTGTGGCAATTATCCAAAAGTAAATAGTTTTTCCTTAGATAGTTTTCCATAGAAAAATGCAATTCTTTGGAACTTCTACTCAATAAAGATTTCTTTTTGGACCATTGCCATTTACTACAACCTATATAGTGCTTTCTAACGAAAGCCATATCTGTCTACTTTATATTAATTCTAGAGAACTCTGACCCCAGCAGTATTCTGGTGAGACTTCCCGTGACATTACTTGTTTAGCAAATAATGTCTAATGGTGTTAACCATATACTGTACTTGTTCAAAATACAATAATTTCCTCCATATACTTATCTTTTCATATCAACTCCTCCTGTGTATTTTTCTGTGCAATGACAAATCACACGGCACAATCAATGCTTGCCATAGAGACTATGAATGATGATTATGATGGCCGATGGTTGGACACAGCAATCAAATGACATGTAATTGTTCTTAACAACAAATCATTACAAAGTACACAGGGAAACAGCTGGAAACAAAGTACAAAGGGGTTTGCAAATACACAGTCAAGTCACATTATTATGGTTGACAGCTAAGATCCATAGAAGCTAGACAGGTTGGGAGTGACTGTGTTGGGGAGTATTCAAAGAGTGAACACGACCATCCAAGTCTGGGGAATTAGGTGTCAGGAGTATGAGGAAGTCTTGCTAATCCAGCCAATGTTAAACATTTCTAGCTGTGTGACATGTCTCATTATCTTGCTGGAAGGGCACATCCGTCCCAGAGAAAATAATCAGCATATATGGGTGTATGGGATCTGCAAGGATGGATTCACAGCCAAATTGGCTTTCACATTCCCAAGGCCATAAAACTGTGATAACCAGCTTGTGTTCCTCCATTTATAGTTGCAGGATGTACGTTCTCTGATTTTTCTCATTTGACATACCAAAATTCATCGGTTTAATGAAGCAGAAAGCGTGACTCATTGAAGAAGACGACCCTTTGCCAGTCAGCAGAGGTCCAACTCCAATACTGCTGTGGAAATTGATGCCTTTTCTGCCAATGAAACTTTGTTAGCAGAGGTGCAGTGACCATCTGTCTTCTTCAAAGCCCAATATGCAGTAAGGTTTGCTTAACTGTTGTGTTAGACATGTCTGGTAACTCCCTGATTTATACTGGTAGTGAGCTGCTCCACTGAAGCGTGTCTGTCTGCCCTCACCTACCCTCATAGCCAATGATCACTTATCCCATCAGTGGCAGGTGGTGCTCCTCAGTTTTCTCATCACTTATTTGCAATTGTGCCATTTGTCCATTTGATGAATGTAACATAGTTTGATCCATTTGATCATGGGATCATGTGAGGTCAATGGTCCTTGCATAAGAAATAAGACCTTACCAGGGGTTCCTGCTTCAAAAGAAACTATACTGTTCATATCATAAGTCTAGCATACTCCTTTGGACCAAAGGGATCATCGTTCAAAGTTGAAGAGCTGATCAAAGGCTTGTGTCAGACAATCGGGAGCCATGGTTTCATAGGGAATTATGGAATTGCTACACGTCATACCCATTTACCGGTTCCATATTTGAGAACTCGGGAACGAGACGCATACCCACCTGAGTCTCCCTCTGTTCCTGGACCCATGGATGGGGAGATTCTGAGAACTGCTAGTAGGAGCAAAGCTGTGTTTGGTATCCGAACATAGCTGGGGCTCAGCTGAGTCTGAAGGTACCAGAGCCGCCTTTCTGTGACATTCCCGGGAGAAGTTATGACCCATCCTAGATTCTGAGGTTCAAGCTATTCAGCTCAGAGGGGAGTTGGTTCACAAAAAAATGGGACATTATTTAATAAAAAAACACCACAAGACCATACTTACAGCTCAATGGCTGAACTAAACACTGAACCCAGTAGGAGGCAACACAGGCCTCAATGCTACTTGGGGAAGATAAATAGGTGCAGGTAATTGCTGAGCAGTAGCTCACACACCCCACCACTAGGGGAACAACTAGATGATAAAAAACTGTACATTAAATTGATAGATGTTCACACCAGCATGCAGAACAGCCACAGTATATTACATGGGGAGATTGCACAAATGCAAGAATATGATAAGATAACCACTCACATGCCTTCAATGTATGAGGGAGGTGGTTACTGGTATTACAGTTGCTTATAGATAAGGCTATACAAATGTGTTCCATTAATGCAGATACGTGTGGTGCACCATGCTGGTTTACAACCTATTAGTGATGTCCGTACTATTCGATTGGGAGGGCTGCCCAGCACTTTCTAGGTGTCCAACACAAAATACAGACACAAAATGACATACTGGAAAAAAATCTGAAGGGAGTTGACCAACAAGCCCTCTCAGGGGCGTGAGGAGTGTGACCAGCTAGGATTAAAAGCATATGTTGGGCAGTAGCTTTCTGTTGTCTTCTGGGGGGGTTATGCCATGCTAATATATCGGAAGGAACCAGGAACTCGCTTGCATCACACGCCCCCATGTTCTGCACAGTGCTAAGGTCTAACACCAGGTAACTGAATTGTACCTTGTCTGCTATATACAAATTCTCAGAGATCTACTTGGCTTGAATCGAAAGTTTTTTTTAGCTGTGGCTGTCATCCGTGCAAAACCTGCAGGTATATAACGCCCACTCAAACATTTTCTAATGGTATAAATACGTATAAGATTAATCATTACCTGAACTGTAATACATCGGGAGTAATATACATCATTAAATGTGATATATGTGATTTAATCTATGTGGGCTGTACCTCCCGTAAATTTAAGGTAAGATTATTGGAACATCTGAATGGTATTAAAAACCCATCAGGTCGCACAATTTCAGGTGCATCCCGACATTTTATAAAGGTACATCAGTCTAATACACAGGGATTCCACACTTTTGCCATCGAGAAAGTTACTTTAGGGAACAGAGGAGGCAACTTTGAACGTAAACTGCGAGATCGCGAAGCGTATTGGATATATACGCTGAATACTGCGAGTCCTGCTGGCCTTAACACACGTAATGAAATTTTGTTTCATTATTAGGTATATTTATTAATTTATTATACTTTGTGTCATATAGCATAATTATATATATTTTTTCCTCCTTGGCTTTTCCTCATATCTTTCTGCAGATATAATCTTTTATGTACGGGGTTATCTTGTAATTTGTGTATTGTACCTTTTCAGCTGTGTTTCCTGTATCCATTATTATCATTTTTATATCTATATTGTTTTCTATTTATGGAATGTGTTGTCTCTATTCTTACCTAAGCGTTATCGTGTTGTGACAGGCGATTTCCTGTTCGAGGCTGCACGTCGCGGGCATTGGATGGGATTTCTCTGTGTCGGCAGTGGTGTAATCATGATGTCCTGGTCTCGGCCTCTGGGCGTGACCATGTCTCGTGATGCATCGCTGCTGACCCGAGCTCCCCCCGTGTCCGATGACGTGTTTGATCCCGACTGGATGTTGCATGCTGTTTCGCGCTTCCGTCCAGGTGAGTAGTATGTTTTCAAATGTTTGGAGGGTATATAAAACAAGCTATGCTGTTAGTTGCTTATGCTACGATTAAGAGTCCTGTGAGACTCGAAACGCGTCAGCTCTTATCCTTCCACTTGCATGTATCTCCACGCTTTTGATTACCATTAAAAGCTTCCAGTTTTAAATGCATCAATGGAGTTGCTGGCATCCATTTCTTCATTTGTTCCTGCTATATACTGTCTGTAACCCCATACCTGTATTTGCACATCCGACCATTATATATCTCTATATTGTCCGTGTATGTAGTGTTTTATCTAGTGTTTCCTTAAGACAATTAAATATTCAAACGTAATCTTGGGCTACTCTTTTATCTCGATCCATGAATCCACGCATCCATGTACTCTGTCTTATGTCATTTAATATAGCAAATATGAGCTAATCTGTGCATTCTACGCCTAAAACTGCAGCCTGAGGTCGGGTCACGCCTCCCTTTTCTGTGATTGGCTGACTGATATTTCATTCAGCCTGTTGGGATACACCCCCTGGATAGGACATGAACCCTTTGCTGTGATTGGCTGCCTGCACTCTGTGCTTACTCCCCTCTGAGCTGTGGAAAATGAAAGTAAAATAGCTTTCTGTGCTGGGTGCTGGCTGTGTAATAGAAGCTGTCTGAGCTCCTCTATGCTCATCTCCCAGCCCTATATGAACAATCTGGGCAATTACTGAGTCTCTAGGTGCTAGATTCACTCTCCCTCCATATAACACAGCCTTATACAGTCTGCTCCCCCCATATAACACAGCCTTATACAGTCTGTTCCCCTCTACCTCCTGCCTGATAATAGAGGGGGGAGCATAGTGCATTTCTCACATTTGTTCCATCAGTTTAGGCTGTATGTACACTCACCGGCCACTTTATTAGGTACACCATGCTAGTAACGGGTTGGACCCCCTTTTGCCTTCAGAACTGCCTCAATTCTTCGTGGCATAGATTCCACAAGGTGTTGCAACGATGCTCAATTGGTACCAAGGGGCCCAAAGAGTGCCAAGAAAATATTCCCCACACCATGAAACCACCACCCCCAGCCTGAACCGTTGATCCAAGGCAGGATGGATCCATGCTTTCATGTTGTTGACGCCAAATTCTTACCCTACCATCCGAATGTCGCAGCAGAAATCGAGACTCATCAGACCAGGCAACATTTTTCCAATCTTCTACTGTCCAATTTCGATGAGCTTGGGCAATTTGGAGCCTCAGTTTCCTGTTCTTAGCTGAAAGGAGTGGCACCCGGTGTGGTCTTCTGCTGCTGTACCCCATCTGCCTCAAAGTTCGCCGTACTGTGCGTTCAGAGATGCTCTTCTGCCTACCTTGGTTGTAACGGGTGGCTATTTGAGTCACTGTTCCCTTTTTCTATCAGCTCGAACCAGTCTGCCCATTCTCCTTTGACCTCTGGCATCAACAAGGCTTTTCCGCCCACAGGACTGCCGCTCACTGGATGTTTGTTCTTTTTCGGACCATTCTCTGTAAACCCTAGAGATGGTTGTGCGTGAAAATCCCAGGAGATCAGCAGTTTCTGAAATACTCAGACCAGCCCTTCTGGCACCAACAACCATGCCACGTTCAAAAGGCACGCAATCACCTTTCTTCCCATGCTGATGCTCGGTTTTGAACTGCAGAAGATTGTCTTGACCATGTCTACATGCCTAAATGCACTGAGTTGCTGCCATGTGATTGGCTGATTAGAAATTAAGTGTTAACGAGCAGTTGGACAGGTGTACCTAATAAAGTGGCCGGTGAGTGTATAACTGTTTACAGTAATGCATGTGTTCTAATTACAAGGAGCTTATGGAGGGAAGTGACAGCTCTGCAGGCATGAGAACTGACCATTGCAGGAGGTCTGCAGAGCTGTGAAATCCTCTCTCTCCAACTGTTCACACAGAATGATGATGTCACCAGTCTTCAGTGAGGGGAGACACGCCTAATGGGAGGGGAGACAGACCTACTGGGAGGAGAAATCCGCTCCTGGATTTGAAGCTGTAATAGACAGAAGCAACCCAAGTCTGCGGAAGCCAGTGATGAGAAAACCCCTTTAACCTCAAGCTGGTATGAGGTCGATTTGGTGGTATGTCAAGTTGAAAGGTACCAAAGCTGGGTTGTTAGAAACTAGTCCAAACCTGGAAAGAATTAGATAGATCTAGTTAGGACCTAGACAAATGCTAGTGTTTTTTTGGGTGGGCATCCTTAGGCTTGAGTGCACATGCTGGGTCAATTAGTAGTGAAGGAGTCCAGTAGGTGGTTTAGAAATGATTGACACATCTCTGTATGTACACTCATACAAGTAAGGGTGTCAAACACAGATATCACTGGCCTCTTTAATCCAGAATAAGCAAAAATGTAAATGAATTAATGCTCTTATATGATTGGGATGCACCATACATAGCCTGGTACACTTTTGTTCATATTGGCCACAATGAACAGATAAACCCAGCATATATGAACCAAGTGTATTCATAGTGTGTCTGTTGCTTCATTTGTCTATCTGAAATTAACCTAGAGCTTAAGTCACACTTTATGATATGGGGATTCTCAGAGAATTTAACATTGATGGTCTGAGTGTGCAATGGGTCATCAATATTAGAATGGTGGTATCCAGCCTGAGGGACCTAAATGATCAGAACAATAAAGAGGCTGTAGCACTCCTGTGAGCTCCACGACCCCTTTATTTTTTACTTTGGCACAGCAGCTTGTTCTGCAGCTCATCCCATTTAGTAATATTCAAGTTACAGGGGTTGCCTGTTAGTTTAAAAAATGTTCTCCTGATCGCACTGGGTTAAAAATAATTTAAAAACCTTTACTAACCTGTAAAGACTGCTCCGTTCCACTGAGTTTTTTTTTTACAGAAAGCCCTTCATTGCTAAGGATCAGGTTATGGTTCATACAGCAAGGTCTGGGACAAGGTATTCTGGTGCTTTAGGCTAATAAGATACATAGCACCCCCCTCCACCCTCTTTAAAATTCAGCCCACTACACGCCTCCATGTGCCCTATTCCTGTCTGGGATAAAGTGACACCCTGGGTGGACACTTACTTCTGCATACCCGTCGTTCCGGCCCTGCATACAGCCATTTTGTTTTATTTCATTTTGTTACAAAAGCAATGTTTTGACTGGAATTACACTTAAGAATTGTACCTGATCCAACTCACAAACAAATTCAACATGATAACAAATGTACAGAACCTTTCTTCTTTGTATACTGGGACTGCCTCTAGTTCTTCACACATTTGAAGAATATAAGTCTGCATAGGCTAAAATGGTGATCTTTTGGATCCATATCTCAGTTGTCACTGTATTACATAGGGACACTACAGCTCTAAGTTTTGCCTTCATCAGCAAATGCTTTTTGAAAGTTTTCATCTCTTTTGGGCAATGCTCTTATATAGACTAAAAAAATTCCATATTTCTGGCAAAGGCCACAGAATTTCTTACAACAGACAGTATTCCCTTTTACTTCACTGTGAAAAGAAGAACTTTACCCCATATTTTATTACAACATATGTTTTCTTTAGATGTTGGCTACAAAACACAGACCTTTCTTCCGACTATTTATATGACTTTGAACACCCAAAGATATTTACAGATTTCAAAGAGGCAAACTTATAATTAAACTTTAGACATGTGACATACAGATCCAATATGTTATCCCTGGAGATCGATCTTTACTAAACTTCTTGACATGTATCGTGATGATGTGATTATTTTATACATAAACAAAGTAATTAATGAATTCTAGTAGATTGGAAAGTACCAGGATTTGTGTCACACTACAGAGAAGTAATATATCTATGTACAAATACCATAGACAATAGCAGGCAGAACTCTAATTAACATATTATAGATGCATGCTAATAGTAAGCTGTCATGTACATACAAGCAGAAATGATCCTATCACAAGTAATCAGCACAATTTTGGAATCAGCTAACATCCGGTTATTTGCAATGAATTGATGTTCAGACCAATCACAGTTCCAGGGTATCTTACATGTAAGTTTGTATGATGTCATCTTAGTTCAGAAACAGCTGCAGACCACAGATCTAACATCTGGCATTTGATTTATTGCAAAGTATCATCAATGAGAGACATACTTTCCTTTTATTCTCTCTTTTTCATTTTTTTAAAGGTTAAGCGCTTGAAGTTAGAATCATTATTGATGTTGCCTGAATCTGTCCCTATTCTGTCCAACACCAGTCCAACATTACCTGTGAAGTCTTGAGCTCAAACTTTTTCCCTCTGACGTTAACCCTAAACCTAGCTCTAATCATGACCGTAACTGTCACCATAACCCTAAATTGCACTTATTGTTTGTCTGATGTCACTTCCATCTTATGTCACTTCTGGTCCAACTATAATCAAAACTAGGTTTGAAAGAGCATTATATCCACACATCAAAACAAGGAAAGTAAATGAAGCAGCAAGCCCAAAAGGCAAGGGAGTCCTCACTTACCAATCTAGAAATCCAAATAAATCCAAAATGGGCTGCAGCATGTCCAAAAAATCCAAAAGATTCTTTATTCACATACACTACTGCCAAAAAAGCTAGAGCTATTTGGATTTTGGTTGAAATCTCAAAATGAACATAAAGGGAGACCTGTATGATCGGGTTTTTCGCCCTTTTCTGGTGTAAAATGCGCCTAAGTGAGCAGTCTTCGATGTCTAATGTGACCAACGAATGTGTTAGTAAGACTCGACACTTTCTAGTACCACGTTTTGGGAGTGTCGCACCACACTCGTAATATGAGACACATATATGAATGTGGTTCTGCAAAACTAGGCGCATTACTGCTCAAACAGGCAGACCTACTTTAATGTGGTCTGCCTGAACCTGAGGCAGACCACAAATATATAATATCCCAAAAATATAAAAATATCTTCTATAAAATGCATTTCAATTTAATAGAATCTAAAACTAGTTTTATATTAAATAACCCACTGATGTTTTTGTTCAGATTTTACAATTTTTCATTTTTACTACATTAAATTTGAAATGTATTTTTGCTGCTCTCACATTTTATTCTACATTCAGCAAGAGCCAGCCCACCACATGTCTTGCTGGGACAGGTGGGCCACCAAGCAAGATCACTACCATAGTTTCTATTCACTGATGCTATTCTAATGACTTTTCTTTTATTTCCAGCCTATTTATAGCCTTTATACATGTTTGGTGCATTACTAATGCACCTAAGTTTCGTAATGCACCTAACACATAGACGAGGGGCGTCGAACTTTAGACTCCATTTATAATCGCACAAAAACCACTTTCATACATTCAGGTGCATTATACACTGAAAACGAGACTCGACAATTCACCTCGAAGCGCCTTCCTTCATACATGTCTTCCAAAATTTCTTGAATTTTTTATAAATGAAATAAGCGAGACCATCTCTTAACTTTAAAATACACATGCCCAACTGTTCAATGTTTCAGTACTTTTTACACAGCTTGCTGATCGCTAACAAGGACCTTTAAGGGGTTGTCTCAATACAATATTTCACAGAGCCAAAAGTAGCTTTCATTCATGCATCCTGTCTCTTCCTGGTTAGACTGTGGATGGTTCTATTGCAGTGATTAGCATATAAGTTCCATATTCAATGGTCTGTTAATTACTCTGACATGTAATCAGGAAATGTTTATCTAGAGTCCAGATAAGATTCACAAGATTCATAAGATTACAAAAGTAATTAGTCTCCTTTGTTTTTTAGGTCAGATTACACTCAAATTCTCAAGCTGCCAGTAGTTCTGTGTGCCAACCTGTGTGATGACGTCATCCCTGCTATTAGATAAGACAAACAGCAGGGGAGAACAGGGCAGAGCAAGTCGGTAACCTAGAGAAACCTGAGTGCACTCAGAGCTGATAAAATCACTTATCTCCTCAACAAAGAAAATAAACAAAGCAATATATTTGGAAAGTGTCTTCACTTACTGTTTCCTACATTTTGGAAGCTAATCTTTTTAGAGAGACAACCCCCTTAAAGGCAAAAATTTTCAAAAATTTGAATTGGGATTTAAAAAGTCATGCTGTTCACATTTTGACATCATGAGACCAAGACAACACCTTACAATTGATCACCAGTGCCCTGCGAAACTAAATGATGAATGCCACACAACCAGTGTTTCTCAACTCCAGTCCTCAAGACCCACCAACAGGCCAAGTTTTCAGGATTTCCTGAGTATTGCACAGGTGATGTAATTATTGTCTATGCATTCTGTGGGAGATCCTGACACAGGTGATATCATTATTGTCAGTGCATTCTGTGGGAGATCCTGAAAACATGACCTGTTGGTGGGTCTTGAGGACTGGAATTCAGAAACACTGCACACAACTCCAGGCACATCAGACCGTTCATAATCATTAACATCAGCGTGGTCCATGTGCTAGACAACCTGATCACCCCACCAGGCACAGGTATCATCGTCTTGTATTAGCCAGGGAGCATCTACGCTGGACTAGGGACCAGTGTTGTTCAGAGAAGAAAGATGATTCATTCTGAGCAGAAATTATGGCCGCCAACGATGCTGGAGACGTTAAAGAGAGCGCTAGGCATCATCCAGATGAGGTACAGGTCAGGTACCCTTGCCGGTCATTTAGCACACAGACCATGCTGAAGTACATGGTTATGAATGGTCTGAGGTGACACTTGGTGCCTCTCACCTCCTTTAACGTGTCTGGAGCTGTGTGGCATTCATCATCCGGTTCCGCAGAGCATTGTCTACAATAAAGCGGTCATCAGTGTGTGATGTAGCCAAAGGACACCACTTCTTTGCCTTTCTGTGACTCTTTCAGTCTCTCTGTATATCTGTTATAACCTACTGAGGACGCCCTGTGACACTCTAAGTTCAGTGGCCACTTCTGTTTGAGAACATCCTGCTTGAAGCCTCGCAATGGCGAGGTACTGTTGATTAATTGTAATGTTGTAGTGGTCTCATGATATTAAAATGTGAACAGCATGATGAGGAGGACTGTTTAAATCACAATTTAAATTCATCCCCCAAATTTATTGGGCGATTCAGGAATCAAATACCTGTTGTGTATTTTTGCCTATTAAGCTCCTTGTTAAAGATTCGCAAGTTGTGCAAAAAGTACTGAAACACTGAACACTTAGACATGTGCATTCCAAAGTTAAGAGATGGTCTCTTTAATTCATTTAAAAAAAAAAAATCAAGAAATTTTATCTTTATCCTGAAATTTCAACCAAAAAACAAATATTCCTAACTTTTGTGAACTTTTTGGTCACTTACTAATATACTGTGTGTAGCTGAAATGCCTCTGTAAGCCAGTCTCATATGCATTTAATTGACAAGCCTACTTGTGTTATGTCTCCGAAGACAAGATTATGTGGGATGTCACACATCATATGCTGCTTTCCACCCTCTCTGTTTTTGGAGGGATCCTGTTTCACATGCTGACCAGCAGATAATGCACAGTTAGTGAGCAACACAACATTAGAGCATACCAAGAATAGTTACAGCACTTCTTTGCAAATAGGCACCTATGGCGGCACCATCTAGTGAACATTCAGTCAAATTTTGAAATAGGTTCTTTTCTTTATATTTATGCACTCAAAATTCCACTCTATAATTAACATGTATTATAATTTCTGTAACAAAATGGCTAACCCTATCCCTTGCATACCTCACTTTGTGTGTTACAATATATAGCCAATAATTGTTTACTGAATGTGGTGAAGTTTGTTCCACTGCATTAATTTTTGCTACAATCAAAATGATTATTTTTGGAAAAATAAATTGCTACTGGTCATAAAAATCTCTGTATGTATGTATTATAAAACTTTAGTTCCTTTATTGCTAGTATAATCCTGTGTGAATGCCTATAATAAGCTTTAAAACATACTTTCACTTCTAACAACTTTATATAAATCAAACCTAGAATTCAAAATTAAGAAACTTTGTAATATAGCTTTTTGGGAAAAATGCTTCCTTGTTCACTTACCAACCCCTCCTCCCCTCATACACATTTGTATCTCTTTTCACTTAGTCACAAGTCACTAAGGGAATCCATACTGCAGAGAGGAGACAGACTCAACCTCACTGTGAGATCAAGTTACAGCTGACTGTAGAGTTTTATGGAAAAGATAGGGGCTGATAAGCACACAGATATGGTGCTGGTTGCATAGTGAATGTTTTATCTCACTTCAGTGCTGGACTCTCAGCTACACTGCTCCTTACTGTCTTATGACCCCCATGTTACTCCTTGAGTGTGAGTCTACTTTCACTTTCTACTTTCCTCCTCCGCCCCTCTGTAACCTAAACTCCCAGAGGAGCTAAAGCTGTCTTCTCTACAATATGAATTTATGACTGGATGGCTGGGTAAATAGATAAAAACGGGGAAGGTGAGTAGAGAAGTTTGATGTGCAATGGGCCGCAGGCTGCAGGCTCGGTCGTATCCTGACTCCCCACTACTCACCAATCCTTGCCCCTGCTCTGTCCTCGGCTCTAGGTCGGCACTCACGTACAGGTTCCCTAGGGCGTGCTTGCACTGGCTCTTTAACATTTAAAGGGTCAGTATGCCCTTAATGTACAATAACATTCTGCCCTTCCCTTTAGCCTGCCTCCCCCTGTCCTCTCTGCCACTTTGTTTGTGTTTGTGAGGTGTGAGTTTGTTGAAGAGTGTTGTGCTATTTCTGTATTCCAGTGTACCGGGACTTTTTCACCCGTTTTCCTGACCATGTTGCCTGTCCTGACCTTTCTGCCTGTCTCTGACCATGTATCTGCCTACCGATTCTGTACCACGCTGCACTCCGGCTGCCACCACAAGCTATTCATGTCAGGGATAGCGACCTGGTAAGCTACCACCGCAGCAAGTCCAACCTACCTTGCAACGGGCTCTGGTGAACACTGAGACTTACTTAGATTCCGCTCCCTGGCGTGGCTTATACCACTGCTTGCGTTGGTCCAGTGAACCTACCTCCTGTCCTGACAATACGAAGTGGCCATGGATTCGGTTCAATTTCTCACCCTGTCCACAGAGCTGGAGTGGAATAATGAGGTGTCACCACCTTCATGCAAGTTCTTAATGGGAGAATTAAAGATGAACTGGCCACTTGTGACTTGGTTTCTTCCCTGGACAAGCTTATCCGCGTAACCACCCGCTGCGCCCAGGAAACTCGCACCTAGACTTCGTGGGAGATGTGTCTCTAGGTGTACAGACCACCTCTCCACATCTGATCATGTCAGCTCTTCTCCTGTCCGTCTCTGGTACCATGTGTCAAGCCTCGGCCTTCTTAGATTCCGGATCTGCAAGAAATTTGGTTGACGATTCACTAGTGACCAAGTTCCATCTCCCTGTGGTCCATCTGGATAATCTGTTATTTATTTCGTCCATCAACGGAGCATACCTGAAGGACTCCATTCGGTGTCGTACAGAGTATCTCATTCTCCAAGTGGGAGCGCTACATAGAGAGATGATGGTGTTCCATGTGCTGCTTTGTTCCTTCTCTGAGGTTCTTCTGAGTCTTCCTTGGCTTCAACGCCAAGCTTCTGTTCAAAGGGGCGAGGTCACATCCTGGGGACAAGACATCCTGTTGTCTGATGGCTCCTCGACCATTGTGCCCCACTTTGCCTACGGTCTCCACTCCACTCCTGGGTCTACCTTGGCCATACCAGGAGTTTGCTGACGTCTTCTGTGAGAAGCAAGCTGAGACACTCCGCCTCACAGACCCTATGACTGTCCTATTGATCTTCTGCCAGGCACGACGCCCCCTCGAAGTAGGGTCTACCCACTGTCCATGCCTGAGACCCAGGCTATGTCTGCCTATATTAAAGAGAACTAGCAGATGGGCTTTAACTGCAAGTCCACTTCTCCAGCCGGAACAAGGTTCTTCTTTGTGGAGAAAAAGGATGGATCCCTTTTTCCCTGTATTGATTATCAGGATTTTAATAAGATAACCATAAAAACAGGTATCCTCTACCGTTGATCTCAGAATTCTTCAAACGGCTTTACGGACCCAAGATCTTTCCTAAGCCGGACTTGTGGGGAGCTAATAATCTTATCTGCATATGCAAAGGTGACGAATGAAAGATCGCTTTCAAAAACCGCGATGGACACTTTGAATACTTGGTTATGCCTTTTGGTTTATGTAATGCATCGGCAGTTTTTCAAGATTTTTTCAATGAGATCTTTCGAAATCCCCTTTATGTCTTTGTTGAGGTCTATCTTAAAAATATCCTAATTTGTCCTGCAGATTTACAGTCTCACCGTACTCATGTACAATTGGTTCTTAAACGACTATGTGCAAATCATCTCTACACTAAACTGGAGAAGTGCCTGTTTGAACAGACCAGCCTACCCTTCCTGAGATATATTGTTTCTGACAAAGATCTCCAACTCCACCCAACAAGACTTTCTGCTGTTCTTCAATGGCCTCGTCCAGTTGGTCTCTGAGCGGTCCAACACTTTCTAGGTTTCACTAATTATTATCGGTAGTTTATTTCTCAGTTTTATACTTTGGTGGCACCTATTGTCGCTCTAATAAAGAATAACAGCAACCCCAAACTCTGGCCGCCTAAAATGGAAGATGCCTTTGTTCGCCTGAACACTCCCTTTGCGTCTGCTTCGGTCTTGTCTCATCCGGACCCAGAAAAGCCTTTCTTTCTTAAAGTTGATGCATCATCTGTAGGAGCAGGGGCTGTCCTTTCATAAAACCTGCCCAATTGGAAAACCGTTACCTGTGGCTTCTTCTCCAGAATTTTCTCCCTGGCAGAGAGGAATTACACTATTGGAGATCGCAAGCTTCTACCATAAAATTGGCTTTTGAGGAGTGGCGCCATTTACTTGAGGGAGCACGACATCCCATGAATATCTATATAGACCACAAAAACCTTCTTTACCTCCAAACTGCTCAACATTTGAATCCCCGTCTCTTTTCTGTTGGTCTCTTTTCTTCTCCAGATTCAATTTTGTGCTGAATTTCTGACCTGCTGAGAAGAATGTAAAAGCCGATGCTCTTTCTCGCGGCTCTGATACCACTGGTCTGAACCTGGAACAACAGCATATCATACCTCCGGAACACCGGAGTTCTGTGGCACCCGTCTCCCTTCAGGAAATTCCCCCTGGCAAGACCTTAGTTCGCCCTGCGATACAGAGGGGTATCCTCCTTTGGGGGCAGTCTTCCAAGTCGGCTGGAAATCTTGGCATTCGAAAGACCCTCTCGTTAATTGCGCGACACTATTGGTGGCCTGCGCTCTCCCATGATGTTAAGGATTTTGTCAACCTGTTCTACTTGTGCCCATAATAAAGCACCATGTCAAAGATCTGATGGCCAACTACTGCCTTTACCAATCCCTGAGAGGACCTGCACACACATCGCCATGGATTTTATTACTAACTTACCTCTTTCTGCTGTCTGTACAGTCATCGCGGTGGTTATCCACTGTTTTTCTTAATATCAAGCTGGACTACTCTTCAGCTTACCACCCTCAGTCCAGCAGAAAAGTAGAGAGAGTAAACCAGATACTTGGGATTTACCTCCGACATTTTATTTCTTCCCGACAAGATGATTGGGCCAAGCTTCTTCCGTGGGCAGAGTTTTCATATAACCACTTGGATTCTGAATCCGCAGTAACATCTCCATTCGTCATCATCTATGGTTGTCATCCTCGAAGTCCCCTTCTAGTGCTGTTGGTCTCTTGTGTTCCTGCCGTGGATACCCAAGTTCACGATCTATTCCGCATCTGGCAGGAAACCCGTCAATTAATCCGCCAAGACACAAGCTGACAAAAAGCGGAGCACTCCCAAGGAAACGGCCTGGAGATAAAGTTCGGCTCGCTATTAAATTTGTCAGCCTGAGAATCCACAGCCTCAAGCTGGGCTCTCAATATCTAGATCCTTTTTCCATTTTACATCAGATTAGTCCTGTTATAAGCTTCGTCTACCTCCCTTCATGTGCATCTCTAATGCATTTCACTTCTCACTCTTGAAGTCAGTGGTGCTGAACCGCTATTCTAGTAAGACGGTGGCTTCCCCTGTGGAAACTGATGTAGGGGACACCTACAAAGTTCTTCCCTCTCAGGCCATGAAACAACAGAGAGGAAATAAATTCTATGTAATCGAATGGAAGAGGTTCGGTCAGGAGGAAAGATCTTGGAAACCACTAGAAAACATCAACACTACTTAATTCCTATGCAAGTTCCTACTGCAAAGAAGAGGGAGTGTAAGGAGGGGGTACTGTCTCGACTCACGATGCGGTCCGTGTCGCAGGCCTTGTAGCTACTCACCAGTCCTCGCTACTGCTCTGTCCTCGGATCTGGGTGGACATGTGCCTACCCATTCCCCAGAGGTATGTGCGCGCCGGCTCTTTAAGATTTAAAGGGCCAGTACACTCTTAATGTCCAATTAGGCCCTATCCTTCCCTTTGTTAGCCTGCCTCCTCCTGTCCACTCTGCCACTTCGCTGATGTTCATGAGGTGTTAGTTTGTTGAAGAGTGTTGTACTATTTCTGTATTCCCGTGTACCGGACCTTTCTTGACTGTTTTCATGACCACATTGTCTGCCGCCTGCCCTGACCTTTCTGCCTGAGTCTGACCATGTATCTGCCTGCCGTTTCTGTACCACGCTGCACCCCGACTGCCACTGCAAGCTAGTCACGTCAGGGATAGCGACCTGGTAGGCTCCTTGGTGAACACCGGAACCTACTTAGATTCTGCTCCCTGGCTTGGTTTATACCACCGCTTGCGGCGGTCCAATGAATCTACCTCCTGTCCTGACATTTGATAAGTGAAGAAGAAAACATTTTCTCCAATTATAATTTTTTATTTGAGGGGGGGTTACATTCATAACATAGGTCCAAACAAAGTACAATGGCAACACTAAATGGCTATCAACTGGTACAGAGGCAGAAAGGACCCTGCCCACAAAAGGTTACAATCTACAAATAAGATATAGTACAAGTTTACTGTTTTAGCTTGTAGTCCTGATTTATGAAAGTTGTTTTATAATGAGAGGAATGCTATCAGATATCCAGGTGTATACTTGTGACTATGTCTGCTATGCTTTTGGCTATACAAGCTTTCTTGGTGGGACAGAATAGCCTAGAGCACAACGGATGGTAAGCCCTGAATTTATATTTACTGCATAGTGCATATTGTGTTCAATCCATAAAGAGTATTATAGTGGCTCCTTCTAGTTGTGAATGCAGGTAGTTAGAATGTTACAGTATCATTCAGTTTAAAGGAGTTGTCTCACTACATCAATTCATCTCACCTCAGTCCTGTTTTCTTGATTTCATTTTGAATTCAGGGGCGTATTTACTGGCTTCTACTAGGCTGCAGTAGAAGCCAAGTCTGTAGCTATAGCAACCAGTCCTGGCAGCCTGTCATGAGAGAGTAAACAGGTCTGTAGCTATAGCGACCTGAGGAGCTGATGCAGCCCATACAAGAGGGAATATCTCTGAATAGGTAGGATACGGTTAATGGACATAATGTGACTTGTTTTTGCAAGATCTTTAACATAAAAAGCAATCCTTGTAGCGAGACAACCCCTTTGATGTACTTCTAGAGTTTCTGAAGTGCTGTGGCTCACATACACTGAGCTCTGATCATATTCAGATGTATTACTAATATTATTATTCCGCACAAAATTTTTAATCTGAAAATAATGTTAAAAGCTATTTACTTTACTTTTTTTCGACAAATGTAGTCCCCACTATTGCATGTGTGAAACTGCATTTGGAAAACAGATATTGCAGATTTTTAAATGTTTGTTAATGTCTGAGAGTTTCACCTGTGACAGTGTATTTGACTAGTGTTTTTACCTTAAAAATAATTCTCCCAGGTTCAAACTGTGTTTTAAACTGATCTCCCGCGTACTCCCGTGGCGCGGGGGTGCCGGCAGCCGGCTGGCCCCATAGACATACATTACTCACGGCGCGTATTCGCTGCAAATAATTGACATGTCACTTATCTCCCCATGCGTACAATACGATCGTATTGTACGAGCGGGGAGAGGAGGCGTAATCCATAGTTCTCTATGAGAGCTATGGATTACCGTAATTATGGGGCGCATTTCCTCACGTATTAAGCGCAGTACGCCGCGAAATACGCGGCGAAATGTGCCCTAAAATAAGCCGTGTGAACATACTCTCAGCCTTGCGCTTTTTTTGTGCTCGGTTATTCTACCTATTTTGTTGTCTTTTTTCTGTGATATATAAGGCTTCAGTTTTATCTAATTTTTACATTAGATTTTTTTCACATTATTTTAGTTATTTGTTTTTTAATAGCAGAAGTGGCACTTAAATACTCTAATAATAATAATAATAATAATCTTTATTTATATAGCGCCAGCATATTCCGCAGCACTTTACAATTTGGAGGGTGTAGGTACAGACAAAAATACAGACATTACACAATGAAAAGCTACTTACAGATGAGACACAAGGTGTGAGGGCTCTGCTCGCAAGAGCTTACAATCTATTAGGATGTATGGGTGAGATGAAGGGTAAGAAGTGCTAGGTTTACAATGGTCCAGCCATGTGAAATAAATATGGGGTGCTTTATATAGAATTCGAATTCGACCTGCCACCATGACAGTACATCTGTATACAGATAAGTGCTGAATTGTAGAGAGTGACAGAAAATGTGTGCGTTAGAGAGTGGGGGAGTGGTTAGCAATTAGGGATCTTGGTAAGCCAGACTGAGAAAATGTATTCTCAGAGCCCTCTTAAAACTATGAGGGTTGTGAGTGTGCCTGATCACCCGCGGTAGTATGTTCCAGAGAACTGGTGCTGCCCGTGAAAAATCTTGGAGGCGGGCATGGAAGGTTCGGATGATTGAGGAATGTAGACTAAGATCATCCGCCCAGCGGAGAGGCTGGGTAGGGTGGTAGACAGAGATGAGGGAGGAGATGTAGGGGGTGCATCGCTGTGGAGAGCTTTATGGTGAGTGTGATGAGTTTATATTGTATCCTGTACTGAATGGGAAACCAGTGCAGTGACTGACACAGGGTAGAGGCATCAGTATAGCGGCTGGAGAGAAAGATTAGCCTGGCTACTGCGGCTACTCTAAGTTTTGTAATTGTGTTACTTTCCATTACGGACGCGTCTATATAGGTGATATAAAGTTCTACGGTCATTCTGAGTGAGGCTGAAAGCTGTGGTTTTTCGTGTTTTTTTATTACTCCTCTATTTCTATGTGTTGTCTTTTATTAGTTATTTTACCTATTGTTCCTCCATGTGACAGAAAAAGACTCCGGGGTAGTGTGGGGGGGGGACTTTTTTACATAATCTTTTTTTTCCTGATTTCCCCTGTATTCTGGGCTTATACATAAGCCCAAGTTACACGGGAAAAACAGTCCCCTAAACTCACTGCAGAGCTGATCTGGGTAAGTAAGGACCCAGTAGCATCTGCAGTTACAAAGCCCCGACGATCATGAAGGCTTCCTGCTGAACTGTATTTAGAGCGCTCATAATAAACCATCCCAGGAGAGCCTGGCTGCCGCTGACTGCTGACTCTCCATTCCCGCAGTTGAAAAATTAGCATGTAGCTGCAAACTTTGCAAGGCCGTTTTCAAATGACCCTGCAGAGTCAGACTTTAACACCCCGATGCTTAAAGAATATGGGCATCTAGTTACCATTTCTGGAAGAAAATTTAAAAAAATGATTCTTACCTCCCCACTTTCCTGTGCCTTTCCCTCTGTTCTCCCACCAGTCTTCTGTTTTCTTCTTGGTCCCTGCATTCGGCTCGTGCACTCTGGAGTCAGTGGTTGGCAGCAGCGGTCAAGTGTCTTTTCTTGACTTCACAGTTTGGAGCATTAATTTCCCAACAGTGGTGTCCGGAAAAGAAATGTGACTGCTGCAGCTAGTCAGCGACTGCAACAGTGACATTCCAAATACTTAGATCAGGAATAAAACAGAAAGAGCAGCAGGTGAGGCACCAACAACAGAGTAGCAGCACTGATTTGAAATAATGTTAACCAGGACAACCCTTTAAAGGGAATCTGTGGCAAATTTTTTGATCCATATTGTTTTCCTCTCAGTCGTTTTTATTTCCCTTATTGTAGATTTCTCAATTCGGCCGTCTATATATGATTGTGGGGAAGACATTCTTGCTTGCACTGCTTTAACAGCAGTCAGAGAGATACTTTATAGCAGCTTCATGCACATAGGATTCTTAAGACAGATTCTGTCCCATAGACTTATATAGGAGAGTTTTCACTGTGAAGGGAGGAGAGAGGGGGAGCTGTGACATCTCTCTCCTCTTGTGACTAGTGGACTGTGTGTTATCTGTACACAATGGTGTCTCCTTTCAGTTTGACCCTGCTTTTACTGAATGAGCACACTGCTGAAAAGCTCTCTAAATAGAACAGAAAGTGTCAGACATTTATTAGGCTTAGTGGACAAAGTGAAAACTGCAGAACTTAAGAATTATTTAAAAAAATACTGAAAGTGATATGGAAAATTAAAAGAAAATAACCAAAAATTCCAAAGAAAATGTGTTTAACATAAAAATGTGAGTTAAACAATAAGTCATTTTTTGATGACACATGCCCTTTAAGGGAATTTTTGACGACAGGTGATATCAACTGTATGTTTCCATTATTCCTATTCATTTGGAGAATAAGTGCAGGTGGCAAAGAAGGGCATGACATAAGATGATCCTACGTTCTGTTATTGCTACCAATATACATATACAGGCTGGCAAATCCAGTGGAGACCCCCAAACCTGTTGGTGTCAGATCAATAGTCATTTTACTTACAGAGTACATTCCATATGCTTCTTATTGGTGAATAGACATCTTATGGTTTCAATCAAGTTGTTCTTGAGAAACTAAAGGACAGAGCTGTTGCTATTATTAGTTGGCACTGAATATTATAAATCCATGACTTATTTTATAGTCTGCATTCCACAATTCCCAATATGCAGTGTTAAAGCTGTGTTTTAATCGATGGGTGCCAAATACAACATTGACCTTGAACTCAGCAGCTCTTCAGTAGTCTTCAAGCCCCAACTAGTGTACTGCTTCTCAAACAGAGAACGTACATCAGGAAATAATTTATAATTGGAAAAATCCCAATATTGCCTCTGTTTTACCATGGAATAAGGCCCACACACAATACCCAAGAATGTTAATTAAGAATTGCTCTGTATTCAAAGGGGTTGTCTAACTTCAAAGATTTGCTTTAAACATGTAGGGATCGGTAATTGAAGAGTTTTTCCAAATATGTTGCTTTTATTGCTTACTTTCAAATGAGCCTTCACTTGGAATGCCAGGAATCCTGCAGTTTAAAAGCCAATATTTATTAGATAGACAAAAAATTGCTATTGATAGACGCTAACGTGTTTCCGACCCGTCCAGGTCCCTGTTTTAATTTTTTGACTTTGTTGATTAGATAATATAGAATTAATTAGCTCTGAGTGCACACAGGTTTCTCTACCATCCTGCCCTCCTCTTCTCTCTTTGCTCTGTCTTATTTGATAGAAGGGATAAGAACAGGTCGGGCTGGTAGCTTGAGAACAAACAAGTAATTAGTCTCTTTTTGTTTGTTTACTTTGAGTTCCCATAGCTCTCTGCACTATAGATAAACATCTCCTGCTCTCATGTCTATACATGAGCTAGGAATGCTGAGCTGATATGCTAATCACTGCCATAGAAGCAGCCATAGCCTGACCAGAAAGAGACAGGATGCATGAATCTAAATCTTTTGGCTCTGAAACAGCATGGTGAGAAAACCTCTTTAATGTATTTAATGTTACTAACATTGGGAAAAATGAACTGTATCTAAGTATTAGATACGCAAATCAGACAACTAAAATGCTAACATTAACATTATATTTGCATGCCGTTCTCTTGTCAGTAATGACAGTTTTCAGAAGGGTTTGGAAGCTTAGCACTTCAGACTGAACTTCTCCATCAGACGTTACTGGGAATATCATGGTCAACAACGCATTACTCTAGGCCAAGTTTGTGGTGTAGTATTTGGAGGTTACCGCTATGGCACTGTTTATTACGCAATTTTACAAAAAATCCATAATGACAGTCAGGGCAGCAGCTGGGCAGTTACAAGCCCCATACTCCTTAGGGGCCGTTTGTACGGCACTGGACAAATACTGGTCGGTTTATCCAACCGGTATTTGTCCGGTTTGTGTGCCGTCCCCACGGAGAAAAGCCCTCCCCCTTCATATTGACTTGTTCATATTCCGTTCGAAAACCGGACAGAAGAATGAACATGTTCAATGTTTTTCAGGCGGCCGGCGGTTTGAAAAACCGCCAAATGGAAAACTCGTGCAGTGGGGACTGCTGCATGGGTTTTCCATAAAAGCCTGTGTGTTAGTCTGCGGCCGGTTTTTCAGACGGTTTGCAAAACCGCAAACCGTCAGAAAAAACCTACGCAAACCAGTGCCGTGGGGACATAGCCTTAGGGGGCTCATTGATTCTCTTACCATTAAACAGCCTCTCTACAAGTGCTGGCAGCCGCACACACTGCGGGTTACCTGCTCTCCACTGCATTGCCCTGCTGACACAGAGCATCATACTGGTCCAGTGGGGTCTTCAGTTGCTCCATCTTCCTGGCATTTACTATATTGTTCTAGAGTTTCAGTGGAGGAATCAGTAGTAGAAGCCCCATCCACCTGAATACTGCTGGGCTTCTGTCATATTTATGCAACAACACTGATCATATCAATGCTACAATACAGATGTTGTCTCTCCCTTGCTGTCTTACAATGTTCTTGCTGGCTACTTGTAACATGCTACAGAGACGGTTCTGATGTCAAGAATGACAGTAGGGAGAGGGCTAAGTTATTTAAGATTTTAACACTATCTCCCACCCCAACTATTCTTATGTCTTCTCCCCACCCTTCTAGCTGTCCTCCTGTTTAGTGATCGCCACAGGTGCTCTCCTCTATTCTTTGCTCCAATCTTTTTTGCCCTCTCCTGCCCCCTGATCCCCTCATTCTTGGATAGCTGAACTCACAAATCCTCTGCTCCCCAGCTGCTTTCTACAGTGCTCTACTCTCTCTTCCAGCTACTCTCTCCTGACATCTGACAAAGCATTGGCAGCAGCAGGAGCTGACGATCACAGAGTGTCCATGGTTGCTTTGGTAGCAGAAGCCATAATAATGGCCTCCGGTTCTGCCATATGCAGACGCCTATAAGGCTCTGCCACAGACAGAGTCTAATAGACTCCTGTCACATACAGTATAATACATAGCAATTTATTTTATTATTATTTTTTAAAAAAAGGTTTTGCCATGTTTGTAATGATCCAGTCTATAAATTATTATTTAATCCATACAAAGAACGCTGCAAAAAATCTTTTTAAAAAACTGAGAGAATTTTCCATCTGGCCTCAAAAAAATTGAATGAAAAGTGATAAAAAAAATCTTATGTAACCTGACATGATATCATGTTTTAATTTTTAGGATTTCATAAAATATGATTTATGGGTGCAATAATGATTTATGGGTGCAAGGAGGGCCCTGCAAAATAAGGCATGGCCTGAAATCGTGGGGTTCCTGAGCAACAGTAAACGGGGAGAAGGGGGGAGGGGGGAAAAAGTTCTTGCTATGTGACTGATTGGTCTACAGCTTCCCTACTCTCCTACCTACCAGGGGTACAGGGGTATATTCCCCCCTTCCCTTTAAGGGTATTGTCAGGAGACCTGCGCCCACTCGGGGGTCAACGGCCTGACTTGGGGTGTATGTATTTGTGACGTTGCGCTCCCCCCTAGTGGTATGCAAAGTCAGATGGATAAGGTTTCACAGTTAACCCCTGTAAAAATGGGCACAGGAAGACCCAGGGAGTGAGAGAGGATTCCCCACTCGCCCACAATCATGAACAGCTGGGAAAGATCTGTTTACCTGCAGCACATGAAAGAAAAGGCCTTTGACTGGGTCTCTCACATCTTCATAAATAAAGCTTTGTGCAAGCTTGGTTTTGGTGAAATGTTCTGTTCCTTTGTAAACCTGATGTATCTTGACATTTTCAGCATGGTGTTGGTGAACGACTGGAAGACTGACCCCTTCCCAATCCTTTCTGAGGTCAGACAACTCTGTCCTCTTTCAACTCTCCTTTTTGTGTGTTTTATATAGCTCTTTGCAGAGGCTATCTGCCAGAATGGAGAGATCAGAGGGATCACCACACAAGGACCAGGTCGCTACGAGGTCAAGTGTTCGATGGGATGGTCTTCTGCGCTGACCAGGGTTCGGTGATGGCACTCGTGCAGACCTACGAGGATTTTGGCAAGGCTTCGGTGGCCATGATCTTCGGGAATTGGCAGTTGTCTACCTCTGCCCCTTTCCAGTCTCTATGTTGGTCTCCTTGTGTCTGTGTCTTTGTCTGTGAGTTTCCTTGCCTTGTTCTCTGCCTGTGTTCTTGCCCTGGTCATGGCTTGGTTCCTTGCCTGAGTTTAGCTTAAGTCTCTCCTGGTCTCTATGTATGTTCTTGGTGCTGTTTCCAGTCTGTCTATGTATTGTTCCTTTGCCTTACGTTGAACCCTCCTGTTTGGCATCCGTTTTGTCCTGTCTTTGTACCTGCACACATCCATATCTAGTCTGCTTGTCCTGTTCCTATTCTGTTGGTGCCTAACTTTGGCACTTCTAGCCTGTCTGGTCAGCTGTCACTGCTGGGGACTGCTCTGAGGTAGCACCTGGTGGCTGCTGAGGTAAGCCATCCTTACCATCAAAGGCTCTGTGAAGATGCCCGACGGCCACTTAGTTACGCCCCCTTGGAGCAAGCCCGGCAGTCGTCCAGTGGGTCCACTACCCGCTTTACCCGCTCATCCGTTACAGTAGGATCAGGCCATGGACTCTGCTGACATTCTGCCCTCTGCTTTCTTGGTCTATGTGCAGGTCTTGTTTGTGGCATTTCCTTTTATTGTGTGTGGGAGTGGGGTTTTTTTTTCCCCTTTTGCAGGTCTTTGTTGGTTTAGAGTGTCTGTCTGTCCACTGGCTCATGGTTCGCCCAGAGTGTCAGTATCCCTGTCCGCTGGCTCATGGTTCACCCAGAGTGTCAGTATCCCTTTCCGCTGGCTCATGGTTCGCCCAGAGTGTCAGTGTCTCTGTCCCGCTAGCTCAGGGTCCCGCCCAGAGTGTCCGTTAGCTCATGGTCCCACCCAGAGTGTCCGTTAGCTCATGGTCCCGCCCAGAGCGTCTGTCTAGCTCATAGTCCCGCCCAGAGCGTCTGCCTAGCTCATGGTCCCGCCCAGAGCGTCTGCCTAGCTCATGGTCCCGCCCAGAGCGTCTGCCTAGCTCATGGTCCCTCCCAGAGCGTCTGCCTAGCTCATGGTTCCGCCCAGAGCGTCTGCCTAGCTCATGGTCCCGCCCAGAGCGTCTGCCTAGCTCATGGTCCCTCCCAGAGCGTCTGCCTAGCTCATGGTCCCGCCCAGAGCGTCTGCCTAGCTCATGGTCCCGCCCAGAGCGTCTGCCTAGCTCATGGTCCCTCCCAGAGCGTCTGCCTAGCTCATGGTCCCACCCAGAGCGTCTACCTAGCTCATGGTCCCGCCCAGAGCGTCTGCCCTAGCTCCATGGTCCCCATCCAGAGGTCCGTCGCTAGCACCATGGTCCCCTCCAACGTCTGCCTAGCTCTTGGTCCGCCCAGAGCGTCTGCCTAGCTCATGGCCTGCCCAGAGCGTCTGCCTAGCTCATGGTCCTGCCCAGAGCGTCTGCCTAGCTCATGGCCCCGCCCAGAGCGTCTGCCTAGCTCATGGTCCCGCCCAGAGCGTCTGCCTAGCTCATGGTCCCGCCCAGCGTTTACCCACCATTCTGCCTAGTGCCCTGTTTGTTCCTCCTGTGCACCTCCATTTCCTAGGTATTTCCCGTACTGGCTATGCAGCCTGTAGTTTGGTTTTGGGGTTGCCCCTGGAGTGTTTCAGTCCTCAGACCTAGCTGGAATTTCTATTTTGTGGCTTGGAGGAGGGGGCTTAAGGAGGGGGGTACTGTCACGGTCCGTGCCACGTTCCTGTCCTTCGCCGTGGCCTCTGCTGTTAATCGTGTGTGTTCCTGACGCCGCTGCTTGCCCGCCTGCGGTTGCTGTGTGGCTTTTCCCGTGCTGCTCCTCCATCTTGGCTGCTGCCCTGTTTCCCTGCCTCTATAGAGGGCGGCGGCCACATCTTGCCTTCCTTTATTCCCACAGTGTGCAGCGAGGTTGGGCTTCCTCTACCAATCCCCTTCCACCTGTGGATTTATAAGTCTGTTCCTCTCAACACTCCCTGCCTGATCCTTGTTGTGTCATGTTGTTGCATGTAGTGTCATGTTGTTGCATGTTGTGTTGTTGTCTCTTGTTGTAGTTGGTTGTTGCTGTGTGTTTTCTTATCTTGTTTGTTAGCAGTCCGGTGTGCACACGCTGTCTTGTTTGTGGCCTTGTGGTATCCTCTATATTTGGTTAGTCTCTATGATGGTCTCCTTGTGTCTGTGTCTTTGTCTGTGAGTTTCCTTGCCTTGTTCTCTGCCTGTGTTCTTGCCCTGGTCGTGCTTTGGTTCCTTGCCTGAGTTTAGCTTAAGTCTCTCCTGGTCTCTACGTATGTTCTTGGTGCGGTTTCCAGTCTGTCTATGTATTGTTCCTTTGCCTTAAGTTTAACCCTCCTGTTTGGCATCCGTTTTGTCCTGTCTTTGTACCTGCACACATCCATATCTACTCATCATTGTCACTGTTCCTATTGTGTTGGTGCCTAGCTTTGGCACTTCTGGCCTGTTGGTCAGCTGCCACTGCTTGAGACTGCTCTAAGGTAGCACCTGGTGGCTGTTGGGGTAAGCCGTCCTTACCATCAAAGGCTCTGTGAAGATGCCCGACGGCCACTTAGTCACGCCCCTTCGGAGCAAGCCCGGCAGTGGTCCAGTGGGTCCACTACCTGCTTTACCCGTTCATCTGTTACAATGCTTAATTTACTGTAATGTTTAATGTTTGCAGGTTTGCTAGTGTAGCGTGTTATGCGATGTATTGGCGTAGGTTAGCCTTTGTTTTATATCACGTAGCATGCGAGGTATGTCAAATGTACTAAATTATTCCCATACTGTGTCATGTGGATTGGTGTGTGCTTGTCTAGACGTTTGATTGTCAATAAATACTTTCCATCAAAAATATGTTTCTTGGTCAACTTAACATAGTCATTAGGAGCCCTGACTCCTGATGTCGCCCTAGCCAGCCACTGACAAAACACCTAGCCTATAGGCACAATCATACAGGCTCAAAATTCAATTTGCCCAAAAGGGACTGCAAATCCCTGAATGGAATCTTCCTCAACAATTGCGTCCACCATACTGCCAGCCACAACAAAGCCAACTTTTTGTCAGGCAATCTGCATTCCATCAACTCAGAATCAATGTGGATGCTTAAAACACTGGGGGAAGATGAGGGGGTCCTCCGTTTTGTCAAGGGCCAAAGGGACCCAAAAATGCCCTGTGACCTATTCCATAGTCCCTAAAAGTGTCAAACATGGGGAATTTGCCAGACTGATGCATAAAAAAATTGTCCAAATTGTAGATGGTGACAGGGATGCCTGATACATCCTGAACCACCCACTCCAACAAGGAGCTAAATACCTTGAAGTGAGTGCACGAGATCGAACAACCCATAGCCAAGCACTGATCCATGAAACATGCATCATCCCAACAGCACCCCAGTAAAAGCTTACCATGCAGGAGTAGCGGTAGCAGACAAAAAAAACTACGCAATGTTGGTTAACCATAAGTGCAGGATGACTGCGGTAGCAGCAGGCCCCAACGCAGAGAGAGGCCCACTGCCCCTCGCTGGGCCCACCTGCCTTAATGGATTCTTCCCAGGCTGGGTTGCAGTGTCCCTATTATGGGACTGCGTCGCTCTGTCTGGAGGGTCCTGGAATGAGCTTCTGTGGCACCAAAAAGTCCTGGATGCGTTATATGGGCTGAGCCCAACACCACTGCTTTACTCCTGATCTCCCAGACCTGCTGCCATGTGGGACTGTGGATGCTTGCCACTGACCTCATTTCCTTTAAGACCTCAGACACAAATGCCATGGCACGGGAGATCAGGGCACAGTGGGGCTTACTTCACTCACCCTGTACTGCGCAGAACTGTGCTTCTGTACTAAGGGATGGTCTGTAAATAACCTCCCTCTGGGCGCCGCCTACCAGCACGATGCGCAGGTCTCTACGTGTCGGGTAACGCGGCGCCTTCTGCCAGAACTGTGCCCCGATCCAACTTGTCTTGGAACACTCTTGCCATGAAAAATATGGAGACCAGGAAAGACTTTCTTTGTTGCCTATAGCAACCAATCAGAGCTTCCCGTTCATTTTTTCAGAGCACTATATGAAATGAAAGGGGCACTCTGATTGGTTGCTATAGGCAACAAAGACAGTCTTAGACCAAGATAGTTTTCATACATGCCCCCCTGAGAGATGCAGGTTTGTATAAAGTAATTCCCTAGCTGAACTGAGGCTACTTTGCTGTTCATGAATAGGCCATTCGAACCTGTTAACAGTGTGCGCTTGTATCCTCAGATTTCCATATATACTACAGGCAGTAGAATTACAAATTGGAATAATGAATGTACTCAGTCTTTATCTTAGCATCTGCAGAGTGCTGCTGGTTTGTTTCTGTGTGTTTGCATTTGTGTTGCAGCCAAGGCAGTGTGCACCTGTGACATTTATTTCACATTTTTTGAGGTGCTGATCATTTTTTCCTTCTAGATTCTTTCACTGAGAAAGCCATTAAGTTGTTGGTGGCTAGTAGGAGCCTGGAGGAAGGTTACAGTGGTTGCAATATGTTCCAGAACGTGCGCTCCGTGCAAGGGTGGGGGCGGGGTATTTAAACCGCGCCCTGCACGGAGCAGGGGATCAGAAGCGCGGCGGCAGAAGCAGGAAGGTGCCTGCTGCGCTCTGTCCCCTGAGGAACAGTGATGGGATCCGTGGAGGAGCTGCTGGAGGAGCTGAGGAGGGCTGCGGGTGATCGTGGGCCTGCATGGCTGGCCACTCAGGTGCGGGGGGCCTTGGAGAAGGGAGCGGGCAGGGGCCTGGGGTAGCATCTTCCCCTCCCCCTCCTCCCCCGGTCCCGCGGCGCAGGGCACGTCCGCCCTGTCGCCTTAGCCCTGACATGACCCCGCGGACCCGGGTACGCCACAGGAGCCCCTCCAGGGACCCTCTGGGCCGGGCGCCGCGGCCAGCGGCTAGGAACGGGCTGCCCGGTCTGGAAGGAATCCGAACAGGCGAACGGGTCCTGCAGCGCACAGCAGGGCCCCTGATAGTGCTGATGGGCGCTCTGCTGGGGTGCTTTCCTCAGTGGTAGCCATGGTGATGGCAGTTCCATCTGGTGATGTTCCGGTCGGGGGAACTGCCAGCCGTCGCGGGCGGAGTGCGACACGGTCGCCGGGCGGGTCGGAGGCCAGTGATGTTTCCTCGAGCAGACGGCGTTCCGCCAGTCTTGGCATATCTACGTCAGCGGTGACAGCGGACCTTACCCCTGGGGGTGTCCCCCCACAGGGTTCGTCGTCGCGCAGAGTATCGGTGGCTTCAGGCAGGAGCAGTGGACCCTACCCCGACAATTTCCCCAGGTGCCCCGGTGGGGCGGTCAGGGGCGGGGGTTCTTAGGGAATCCGTGGATGCGACTGGCAGATCACAGCATGTGCGTCTGGTGTTTTTGGGGTTTCTATGTCGTGTCCTTTTTTTGCCTACACTCAGGGGTCCTGGAGGTGCAGGTCAGGGGGGGGCCCCCCCGGGCCCTGGGGGCGGGGGTTGGGGAAAACGGTTGGCAGGAGCTGGTAGGGGGGTATGTGGGATTGGTTACCCCGTTTCCCACTTCCCTGGGGCGGGGGGCCCGGGGGGTTTTGCGCGGCCCGGGTGCCTTCGAGGCGATTGGGCTGGGGGGACGGGGGGTGGTTGCCGGGGTTTACCGGGGGCGGGGATGGCGCAGGGGGGAAAAAGGGAGTGCGGTGTCGGGCCCAAAAGGGAAACAAAGGGGGATTCGGTGCAGTTGGACAATAGAGCAAAAGGGGTGGTGTATGTGTGCTTCGTGGGTCCCTTGGGGCCTTTTTGAAAGAAGGAGGTGGACAAGATTTGGGCAGGGGAATATGTGAGATTTTTTCATTGCTTTCCACTGGAAAAATTTTATTTGGACAAAGGGAAAAAAAGAGACGAAAACAAGAAGGGAGGAGGGAAAACGTCGGGGGCGATTTATTCGCCAAAAGTTTGCATAATGTGGTTGAAGATTTGCTCTATTTGTGGCATGCTGTCATCTAGCGAGAGAGGAACCGGAGAACTGCTCGGGCCTTTTCTGCTATGTTACGATTCCATTGGGTAGGGCCCTGTGGGTCTATGGCGGGCAGGCGTAGGTGAGGTACTGGAGATTAGACAATTTGTCAGTGGAAGGCGTCCGCGCCGTCGGTACGGTGGTGACCGAGAGGAAGACATTGGCCGCTCTGCAGAGGGTGATGCGCCCCAGACTCGGCGGGCAGTTCTCTTTATGGGGGGGCCGGCGGGGGGCCGACGGGGGATGGGAGCATGTGGTTCGTCCGGGGGCTGGAGGGGGAATTAAGGTGCGGGGGGATTTGATGGCTGTTTACATGCAGGGACAGTTGCCGGTAGGGGGAGAATTGTAAATTTAGTACCTCAGCTGCTCGGTGTTCAGTGGCCTGCTTGTTTCACGGAGCCTCAAGATGCCTGCGAAAAAAGGAATAGGCCGCGCCGAAACAATCGTGCAGGGGGCTGACGTCGGTGAAGGTGGCGCGATGGAGGAGTATCGAGACAGTTTTCTGATTCAGGGTGAGGCACAGTGTTGTGAGGGAAGCGTTTTTCCGGTGCGGTTTCGGGGAATGCCCTGACTTCAGGGCACGAGGGTCGCGACGCGCTTTGTGCGCGGCGTTGAGAGAGACACGGGGGGCGGGTGGGGACGAAAGGGTTTGGAGGGGGTGTTAGGTTATTGGTGGCACAGACAGGTGGTGGGGGTGGGTGTTCGCGCGACCTGGGGGTAAGTACCGGAACGGGGGGCTAAAGTGCACCAAAGATTTGCGGTCGGCATTGGTGCATCCCGGCGGTGGTGACTGAGGAATGTAATTGAACGGGAGGTGGGCTGGTAGGATGTGCGGGCCATTCTTTGGCTCTTTCGTTGCCGGACTTAATTGTTTGACGCACTGGGGTAGGGGCCAAATAGAGGAGCCGGAATTAATTTCGGCCTGATTCATCAACCTGTCGCTTCCTAGGGGTCGTTCGCGCTGGTCAGATGATGGGATTGAACAGGATCTTTGTTCTGTGGAAATACACCTCCTCTTTGATATGAGGTGGTTCCTTGGGTGCGTAGTTAGTGGCGCGAGGGGGGGTGGGGGGCGTTTGTTGGCAAAAAACCGACATTGAGGTCGACGTTTCGTTTTGCTACCGGTACACTCGGTACCAGGGGTGTCGGTTGCTGGGTTGTTTTATGGGGCGGAGGGCTTTATGTGATCGGTTTGTCGATGGGGGTGCTCGGATCTTCGCTGTTCGATATTTTGAGAAATTGTAGTCTGTTTTTTGGAATGGGTGTTGGTGACGGGATGTTTCCGTGTTTTGTCAGTAATCCTTTATTTGGATGACTTCTTGGTGTTGTTGGGCGGCAGAGTCCGGAATTGTGCTTGGTGGCTCATGGGGGCCATGCCAGTGGGGAGATGCAGAGCAGGTTTGGGGATGCCCTTTGGCGCTTGGAAAAGGGCCGGTTGGGCCATCTACTAGCCACAGTTTTTTTGGGATTTGTATCGATTCATATGTGCTGATGGAGTGTCTGTGTGCCTGGGAAGGATAAGTTGGCCGGCTAAGGCCGAGGGGGTGGCAAGAGTCTTGGCTGCTAAGAAGTTGCGTTACGAGAGTTGCAATCATTTTAGGGAGTTGACTTTGCTTGTTAAGACATTTATCCCGGATTGTCGAATGTTATTGCCGCAGTTTGCAGCAGGACGCGGCAGGGGTTTCGGAGCTCCACAGTCCACTTTCATACGCACTCTCAAAAGGAGTTGAAGGAGGATTTGAGGAGTATGGGGCCTTTTTAGCAGGAAGTAAATGGGGACGGTCGTTGATTTGGAGGCGGTGGTGTTTTTTGCCCCCCACAAAATGAGCGGGTGGGAGATTTTATACGGGAGTGGCTGGCTGGTGTGACCGTTGGGTTTGGAGCGGTGTGTCTGTGTGTGGGGGGGGAGGGTGGCCTGTGAGGGTGGGGTGAAACCGAGGTTTGTTTAGGATATTTGACTTGTTGAGTAGATGGTTCCCCTAATGTGGGGTGGTCGGTTTATTATGGGGGTAGGAAAGTGGAAAATCGGAAGGTGCGCTTTCATTGTGACAAACCTCGGTGTGGTGCAGGGGTTAACTCGCATGTTCGGCGTTGTCCCCGACGGTGGTTCGCATTTGTTTAGGAGGACTCGTGCTTCGGTGTTGTGAATTGAATGCTTGGGTGGTGTCGGTGATGTTCGCCCGAGGATTCAAGAAATGACATTGTTAGCGGATTCCTTGTCACGTTTGCAGTGGGATCGGTTTCGGGACTTGGCTGCCGGTCGCGGCGGACAGGCGGATTTACCGTTGCCCCTGGATTTGAGGAACGATAGGTTGACCGCTGCGGGAAGGTTGTTTAGTGGCATGCTAGCGGCGGTTGGGCCGCATAGTAGGTGCCTGATTATTTTTGGGTTGCTGGATTGATTTGGGGGCTCTTGCTGCCGTTCAGGTGGTTTGTGCTGCAATATTGAGCGGTGTCACCGGTTGTGCCGACTGGCCTTTTCAGGCCTTTTTTGGGGCCCTTGCAGTATCTGTGATCTGGTTCTGCGCCGCTAGGGCAGTGTGGGAGGCTTATTGGATATGGATGTGTGGGCGGTTGAGGGGGGGGTGTTTGGAGTTTGGATTTCAGGAGATCAAAAACTGACCAGACGGGACGGAACCGGATGGTCGTTGGGACCGGTACCTGGGCTCGTTTATAGTGTGGTCCCCTTCGATGTGTTATATGGCTTGACAAAGGGGTAGGGGGACTTTGGGGCGCGGGTGACCGCTTTTGATGAACGCGGATGTGGTCTTTTGCAATTTTTGTCCGGTGTGCCAGTTTTGAGGCGCTCTGTGTGGGGGCGCTGGGTCTGGACGCCGTCGGAATTTGTCCGCATTCTTTTATGATTGGGGCAGCAAGGAGTGCAGCCAGTGGGGGCTGGGGCCGGGATGGGGGATGGGACTTCGGAGAGGATTCCTGTTATATATTCCGCTCGGCAGTGGTTCGGTTTAATTTGCGGGAATTTTTCTGTATGGCCGGGGGTGTGGCCTTGGGGGGGGGGCACCTGAGGCATGTTGTAAAGGGAAACTGGTATGTCAGCTCGGGTTGTCTCTTGGGAGGGGGTGACCTTTCTGGGTGTGTTATTAGGGTATTTTGGTTATTGTTTTTTTTTGTCTTTTAGCTCCAGTAGGCTGCCTTGGTGTGATTTTGCCACTCATTCGTGCACCTGGGGAAACGAGAGCGAGCTGGCGCGTTTGCGGGAGAGCGGTCGCTGCAAGTTGGGAAAGCCTGCCGCAGGGCTGGCGCGTGATGCGGTGGCTGAGGATGTCCGAGGGTTAGGTGGCGGAACGGTGTCTCTGCCGGAGTTTGGAAGATTTGCAACTGTGATGTCCCCACGGATATTGGAGGTGCTCGCGGATGGCGGGAGAAACGATTTGGGGTCTGTGTCCCTGTTGCGGGAGTGATTCGGGACATCTGTGTCCGATTTGCTGCGGTTGTGGGTGATGTATTGGGATCTGCATCGACCGGTGTGGGGGCGGATTATGGTCCGCTGGAGGGTTGGCGCAACGTACGATGTGCGGTTGGGTGTGTGATTAACAGGGGCTCGCATAAGGCATGAGATCGGGCGGGTTGCGGGCCTTCGTTGGTGTGGAATGTTGGCCTGTTGAGTGGCCATCGGGATTTTGGAGGCCGGGGGAAGAGCGATTTTTGGAGGGGGGACGGTGTTTCACTTGATGGGTCGTCGGGTTGGATTTGGGTCCCTTGGCTCATTCTGGGGGAGGTTGTGGGAAGGGCCTTTGGGGCATGTGGGGATGGTCGCGATATGCTGGAGAGTGTCAATCATGCTTGCTGTGGACGGGGTTTGGGGTCCTTGGGGTTTGTGGGAAAAGACGGTTGGGGGAGGCGGATACAAGTCTGGTCTCCCCTTGTTTGGGGCCTTTGAGGGAATGGTCAAGGCGAAGGCGGGTCCGGAGGGGCTCTGCAGGGGCGCGGGGTGTCCTTGAGATGCTGTGGAGGTGCTCAAATTATAATCCCTGTTAGAAAACGATGATAGACTTGTTACTAGGGGAGAGATGACTATTCTAAAAATTGATACAATCTAAACCTCTATAGATTACCACGTGTTGATCATACCTAGATTTGATGAGCAGAGTACTGTGTAACTTATCTCGTCAGTGGAGTGCGTCTGTCGCCCCGATAACAGGACGGTCCAGCTTTTATTGACAGATAATATCGATCTATATACATGAATAAAACACCTTACATCCCTAGAGTTCTTTATCCCCCGACGCGTTTCCCTCCGTACAAGTTTCTAGGGTTATCAGCGGGATTCAAAAAAAGCTGTGCTCGCTGGTGAAGTAAGAGTACGCCTATATACCACGCATGATATCAACCTAGTCTTTCAATAGGATATACCATCCTATTCAAATTCAATAGGAGAGATGTATGCAGTTAGCTTAGATGCTGCCAGGTTAAGAATGATACTTCCCGGGCAGCTCCTTTGGTTTGCTGGCCACCCAGGCTGGAGGGATGTACAGCAGCAATTGTGCGTTCTGCTTCCTTAGGAGTGCTCCAGATGGCCCTCATGTATAAGCTGCAACGAAAAACAAGACCCTAAACATTTCTCGAATTGGTATGTTTTACTTTAATACTATTGCCAGGGTCTGCTTTAAAGGTTGTGATTTTCCGGCGGTCTGGTATTGCGCGCGCGCAGGTGTCCGGAAGAGAAAAGCAGCTGGTCATTTCGTGGAGTGCCGCCCGGGGGAACGATACTGCGCATGTTGAAAGCCGGCCCCAGACCATGCGGGGTGTAGTGCACGGGGTTTTTCTAAAAAACTAACCACTGCGATGTCTTGGAAAGAAGATGTAGTTGCACTTGCCGGGTTTAGTGCTGCCAGGCTCATCGGCTTGTACATATTAAAAGTACAGTGACCTCGCTCTTGCGCTGGAGCTCAAGGTGCCGTGCCTGACCTAATATACTGGCAGTGTCAACGGCAGCTAGATTCACCTATGGCGAGTGCATACGTTCCCGACGCCAATACCCCATCATCTCACTGTTATTTGATAGCAAGCTATTTTATTTGACGGGACGTTCTCTCGCCTTACGTTCTCAAAATTTCCCAGAGCTATTTACTATTACAACAGAACACACACTAGGTTAATACAGGGGCTTGAATATACGGGCCACAAGAGTTCTCCGGGGTACAACATTGCACTGTTGCCTCAGCTGACGGTGAAATTATCAGACTGTAGGTATCAATGAATATATGGACAAAATTTAATATGTGCGTGGATACTAATATCGAATGGTCGGAGTTCTAGAAAGTCAATAGTTGGTCCTCGTGTATGGGGAGTGCGAACTCAAGACAGAGCAGACGTTGAAACTAGGCCAAAGCAGAGTCTATTCAATAAAGCGAACGCAGTAATTGCCAAAGTATCTCTTGAGCCGCTTGGGTGTTGAACCGTAATCCTATACTATATAGTCATTGGGCGTCTTTTACATAGGAATTCGATGTTATCCCATTCCCCTTCTCTGGGGGTTTGGTTCTTCACAGATACCTCTAAGATCAGAAAAACGCAGAGGTTGTCCCATTCACATTATGATGTTCCCTTCGACATGTCGGGCTAATGGCGTGTCTCTCCTATGTTCTGTATATGCCCCAGATGTTTCTCTCCACCCTTCTTTTGAATATTCGCTTGTTTTTTCAATATAGTGTGTAAGAGTTGGGCGAAGGTGGCTATCGAGTACACATGTAGACTACTCGTTCTGCCTACAGTTAGGCGCAAAGCAAAATCGACGAATGAAAAATTGTTTTCCATTAGATGCACTTGTGAGGGGATTTAGTTGTGTCATATGATATGGGCAGGTGACCCATCTCTGCCCACATTTAAAACATTACCGTAATCGCGGTTCTCCTTTTCCAGCCTACGTGCCTTGAGAGGGTGTTCGAATGTTATAATGGAGTATGGAGTGTCAGTCTAACTTGTGATAGATCTACCCCCTGCCGGTAGGTTATCAAAGGGGTTGAAGGAAGAAATCCTTTTAGATCTGTATCCAACATTAAATTCCCAGTATTTTTTAAGGATTATACACACTTCTAGATTTCTGGTCGTTCTAAAAGTTGCAAACTGAGATCGTGCTCCTTATTGTTGCTCTTTGATTTTCTTGGGTGTTGTGTACCTTGTAGCGAAAGTTGTCTCTATTTCTGTTTTTGTGGCGATGCCTGGAATCTGAAGATTCAAGGACAATCTTGAGGGAATATCCCTTGAATTAATGAAATCTCTCTCTCTCGCAAAATCCTGACTGTCTCTCTAGATGGGTCGCGCTATCTCTGGTAGCAAGATTCTTCTTAAGCCTCTCAGTAAATTGAGACCCTTCGGTATCTCGCTCTGTGCGCTACAGGGCCAAATGGATGGTAACTTTCCCAGTAGTAACAGGCTGTTAGGTTGCTGTAGGTTGTCCTTGATATACATTGTCTGTATGGAGATGGTACCATTTGAAGGTCTTTGAAGTGGATTGAGGAGCATCAAGAAGGGAAGAACATCTATCCTGCTTTCAATTTTGGAAATGAATACGATTTCTGTTTCGTTGTGTTAAGTTGTGGCAACAAACTCGCTCAAAAGTGACACCTTGTACCTTTCCCATAGGATGATGATGTCATCAATGTACCTCCCACAGAATAAATCTGGGGGGCGCATTGTCATCCCCTTGTTGTTGAGATTACCAAGGTTGCCTCCGCACAGCCAGCCCTCGGAGAACGAGATGTTTGATATGGCGGCGGGGGAGCGCATAAGGGCTCCCCATTGCGGTTGCGCCTCTGAGCTGGGTGGAAGGGTCTTGTTGCAAAAGAAAAATAATTATGTTTAGCACAAAGTTTCAGAGAGTAGATTTGATGACTAAAAGCATTAAGAGCCTGGGGCAGAGATTCTATACTTCTTGTAGGACAAAAAATATTACTTTGTGCCCGAAAGACGTTGGTTGCATGTGGTTGATTATTACTAGTATAAGCTATCTCCTACATCCTATAGAGGCACGATAGGTAACTTCTTTTTTTAACTGTGAATTCCCATCCAAATCTACGCAAAATATCGCAGAAAGTGTCTTCTTGTTGTAGATCGGCAATGTGGTTACAAAGAGGTCCTGCAATGATGTTATCTATATAGAATCCCCACATTTTGCGGTTATTGATCTACTGAGTGGGACTATTGGTCTCGCCTGTTTATTGGGGTATACACCCTTATGGAATCTAGGTGAACTCGAGTAGAATGTAGGGATTTGGGATTAGAGGGTCATCTTGAAGTTAAATGTCTGTGTACCTCCCCCGCCACTCACCTCCCCGTCATGTCTCTAATACCCTCCACGAAGTCTCGATCTCTTTTTCTATGTTCCATAATAGAAAGGTTGTTGATGGGGTGCTGAAGGTAAAATATGCCTAATGGCTGCTTTTGTGTTCTTGAGAAGATCGTTACACATTTGTTGTATACATGTCATGATTTAATATAACTATATTTCCCCCCGGATCGGAAGGGTTTGGATGAATTATAGACTTATCCGCGTATCTCTTGCTGACAATGCTTCTAATTCCATTTACTGAGATGTATTTATGTGGATATTATGGTAACCTCTTGTTCACGTGAGAGCACGAAATTTGTCATTTGAGGGACTATTGTTGCGCGCAAAGATTAAATGCAGATTTGCCACGTGTCTATCAGCTGACGTCCTGGAGGGCATTCACGTCCTTACTTTTTGAGGTTTCAAATGTTTTGGTTTGTCCATCTCTCAGTTCTTCCTCCTCCAGTAAGGGGACACCACAAGTACGTATACCCTCTAGATCCTGTGTCTTAACACCGAGTTGCTGGGCACATTCCATAGTCATGCATCTTGAGGAGGGTTTTTAGAGACAGGCGCTGATATTCAAACACAGATTTAAAGTCGTGATGCCTCTTAATCCCCAAATACTGGATTTTGTACTCGATTCCTAAGATCCATAAGGGTTATTACCCCATTAAAGGCAGACCAAGTAGTCTCAGGTGTAGTCAATAACGCAAAATGTGGGGATCTATACTACGATACACATCTCTTGCAGGACTTTATAAAAATACATTGCCATCTTACAATAAGAGACAGGTCTGATGTCTTTGTTGCGTGTAGTTGGATTTTGGGGGGAAATTTAGCGGCAGGTTATAAAAAGAAACTAGTACTATTGGGGGCTAGTAGAAGATGTATGAGAAAGCTTTATAAAAGTAATATCCCACCTGAAAACACGGTGGCGTATTCGCGCAGTAGAATAGTTTTGTCTACAAGAAGTATAGAATTCCAGGCTTCATAATTCTGTTGTCATCAAATTATTTTGACTTTGTGCTAAGACCTCATAATGAGATTTCTGTTCTTTTGCAACAAGACACTTGTCGGCACCAGCGCTCAGGGGCCCACGCGCAATTGTTTTTTTTTGGAGCCCTTGTCGCGCGCTCCCGCATATGTCAAGATCTGTTCCTGCGTCTGGGGGTTGGGAGGGCCCCACCTTGGTATCGTCAACCAGCGGGGGATGAGATTAATGGCAGCGCCCCCCAGATTTATTCTGGGTGGAGTTACATGATGACGATCATTCATTCCATATTGGAAAGGTTAAAGGTGTACTTTCTGAGGGAGTTTGTTGCACAAACTTAACTCAAGAAACAAAAGATCGGTTAGTGCATTTCAACATTGACATGCAGGAGAGATGTTTACCCTTTGATTTTCCGCTTATCATTAAAGACATTCAAATGAGTAAAATCCATAAAGATAATACTTATAGGAAACCTACAGCCAACTAACAGCGCTGTGTACATGGGAAGAGTTACGCATCCAATTTGCCTTGTAGGAGGGAATACCAGAAGGGTCAATTTTGAGGTTAAGAGGAATTCGCACCAGAGATCGAGGAACATTTAGGAGCCAGTCGTGATTTGTTGAGAGCGAGATTTCTTATATCGAGGATATCCCTCAGAGTCCTTGAATCGAGCTTTCGGCATGCACGCGAAAAACAGTAGGGAAACTTTGCTACAAGGGGTAAAACCAGGAGAATAAGACAACAAATAAAGGCACGCTATAGTTGCAACGTGTTTGACGGACAGAAATATCGTAACGTGTGTAATATCCTTAAAAAATACTGGGGAATTTGTGTTTCTTTTCTAATGTTGGATCAGGATCTAGAAGTGATATCCTTCCTTCAACCCCTTTGATAACCTATCGAGGGGGTAGATTCAATCAAGGATAGACTGACTCCAGTAGTCATTATACATAACACTCCTGTCTCCAGGTCTCGATGGGGGAAAGTGAGGATTCTAGTGATTCTGGTAGTGTTTAATGTGGGCAGAGATGTGTAGCCTGGCCGCTCATTATATTACAGAAACTAAACTCCTTCGACAAGTGAATCTAATGGAAAAAGAACAGATTTTTCATTCGTGATTTTGGCAATGTAGGGACAGAAGGAGTAGTCTACGGTGTGTCTATGCCCTGCCCGACGTAATCTATATTGGAGAAAAAAACAAGGAGAATTATTCTCAAGAAGGGAGGGGTCGGGAGAAACAATCTGGGGGAATATACAGAAAGTTGGAGAGGACACGCCAGTAGCGCCCGACATTTGTGGGAACGATCTATAATGGTGAATGGTGATATCTCTGGGGTTTTCTGATCATAGGGAGTGTTTATGAGGTGTGAGGACCATCGCCCAGAGGAGGGGAACGAATGGGATAGAACGAAATTTCATGATGTAAAAGAGCCGCAATGGGATTGTGATCGTTATGGATTGGTATTCACCCGAGGGCTCAATGAGGAGATGTTTTCAGATTTTGGTTGCTTTATTGTAATAGACTGCTGCTGTTGGGTCTGTTTTCACTTGCATTGTCTTTTTTCGCACTTCCATGTAGGGAGGCCCACTATTCCACTTTGCAGGATTGCGCTTACCAGGGGGTATGTATCGCACGATATTATAGTTTTTGTCCGCCTTAATTATTTCATGTGATGTACTCTACAGTCTGATAGGAATTCATGTCAGCTGTTGAGGACAGTGAATGTTGGACCGAAATCAACTTGGCCCTGTATTAAAGCCCCTTATTAACATATGTGTGTGCTGTATGTATAGTGTAATTGCTCTGGGGAGACTTTTTGAGATTAAGGCGAGTCGCCCGTCCATCCTAATAGCTTGTCTAAATCACTATACATGCTGAGTATTTGCGGTCTCTATATGTGCGTACCGGGGAACGAGTGCACTTGCGCGTCATGGTGATTATGAAGCTGCCGTTATGCGGTATATTGGTCAGGCACGCATTTTGAGCGTCGCAGAGCAGAGGTCAATGACTGTATTTTAATTGTATGTACTGTGATGATCCCCGGCCCCGAGCACTAAACCGGAGGAGTGACATGTATCTGTGACTTTCCAGACGGGTTGCTCAGTGAAGTTTTGTTAGAACAGCCCGGGCGCCGCATGGTCTGGGACGGCTTGCAGGACATGCGCCAGTATCTGTTGCCCGGCGAGCACTAAACTCGGAACAAAATGACATGCTTTTTTTCTTGCGTGTACATGCGCAGGGTCTGAATATGCGGAACGCGGGGGTAAGTCACCTTTGGAGGAACGCCGGCAATAGGTATAAAGTAAAACATAACCCAATTCGGAAAAGGAAATGTCTTAGGGCTTGTTTGTTATTACATTTGAGGGGCCATTGGAGAGGGCATTTAAGGGAAAGCAGAGATGATTTTGCTCTGTATACTCCTTCTTATCATGTGGTGGTGACCAAGCATACCAAAGGGCGAGTGCGGGGGAGTATCCATTCGTATACCTGGACAGATCTAGTGAGTAAAGTAGTCAGATCTCCGAGATTGAATTTGAATAGAACGGTATATGTATTGAAGACAGGTTGTATTATGCGTGGTATATGGAGTACTCATTATGTTCTACAGGCGCGAGAGTTTTTTTGAGCACCCCTGATGATACCCTGAAAACTGTACGGGGGAAAAAAACGCGTCGGGGTAGCTGGGATGGGAAGGTTTTTATACACCGATATATAGTGTGATATAATCTGTCATAAAAGCGGAGCCGTCCTCTTATCGGGGAGCGAATACTCACCAAAGTGTGACGGATGTAACACACAGTATGCTGTATGTCGAGATCTATGGTAGGTTGGTGTTGGTTATATTCTATAGGGGTTTAGATTGTATAATTTTAGATAGTCTAGTAAAAATTATGTTTTAACAGGGATTATAATTTGCAGTGATATATTGGTTTTAATCCTCTGTTCATATAGAATTTGCAGTATTTCTGGTGGAGAGTGGTAGCCACCTGAGGTGGCTTTTGGTGCCCTTGAGTCGGGGGTGATGGCTGAGGGCAAGGTAAAGGAGATCGGAACATTGGGCTTTTCGCCAGACCTAAGTTAGCTCCAAGGACCTCAGCCCCATGGTTGGGTTTTGATGGGACGGAGGTATACGGGGGCATACCTATAGTTGGATTATGTTTTGTATATTTGTATTTATGTTAATAAAACGGCCGCTGTGGCCATTTCATCCAACCCTTGTCTCTGTGTCCTGTTTTGAGTTTAGTTGAAAGAGTTGGCGAAGTGGGGTAGTAACTAGTCTGTGGGTTGGAGGAAGAGGGGGTGGGGGGAGATAGGCGCTGCATGGGGTCATGCATCATCCACCGTATGGATCATCAATGAATTAATAATGTTTATCCACATAAGGGATTACCAGTGTCATTTCTTTGTATGACGACATAACTGTTAAATTGCTATCACTGTGCTGTGATGTGACAATGTTCCTTATCTTTGAGCTTTACTACTGTGTTTAATACCCCTGTACTGTGACATCACAACATTAATTATCTCTGTACTGTGACATCACTGTTTGCATTATCCCTGTACTGTCACATCACTACATTATCTCTGTACAATGACATCACTGTGTGCATTATCTCTGTACTGTGACATCACTACATTAATTATCCCTGTACTGTGATATCACTGTTTGCATTATCTCTGTTCTGTGACATCACTACTTTAATTATCCCTGTACTGTGTCATCACTGTTTGCATTATTTCTGAACTGTGATACTAGTGTATAATTTATCTCTGTAGTGTGACATCACTGTGTGCGTTACTCTATACCATACTTTTTAAAGTATGTTTCAGGAAGATTTTTATTTGCATAAACCATACCCACTTTTTACATGACATATTCCTTTCACATAAATTCACAACACCTTTATGTGACTGTGTAACGTCTATGGAGGAAAGCTGATTGGGGATGTAGCTGTAGATGCACACACAACCTTTGTGAGCCTGAGGTTCATAAAGGGTGAGTGCTGCCTCAAACCCTCTCTGGCTCTCTCTACTATGGCGTAGTTTTTCTCCGCCGCTGACAGTTTCCCGCTGAGGTACACTACAGGGTGTTCTTCTCCAGCAACTAGCTGCGACAGGACAGCGCCTAATCCCACCTCAGAAGCATCTGCCTGGACCAAAAATTCCTTCTGAAAATTTGGGGCAATGAGTACGGGTCTCTTGCAAAGTACCTCTTTTAGATTTTTAAAGGCTTGTTCAGCCTTCTGGTTCCACTTGACCATAGTGGATTTGGACCCTTTGGTGAGGTCCGTAAGAGGGGCTTCTATGGAGGCAAAGTTGGGCACGAATCTCCTATAGTACCCTGCGATACCAAGAAAAGCCTTGACCTGTTTCTTGGAGACCGGTTGGGGAAAATTCCTAATTGCCTCCAGTTTATCTATTTGGGGCTTGATGTTTCCCCTCCCAATGTCATAGCCCAGATAGCGAGCCTCCTCGAGCCCTAGGGCGCACTTGTTGGGGTTGACGGTTAACCCTGCTGCCCTTATGGTGTCTAAGATGGCCTGCAGTCGGGTTAGGTGGGATTCCCAGTCCGTACTAAAGACCACCACATCATCCAAATATGCCGCCGCATATTTTCGATGGGGCTGCAGGATGATGTCATACTCTGGAATGTGGCCGGAGCCCCATGTAGGCCAAAGGGAAGGACAACATAGTGGAAGTGTCCATCTAGGGTGGAAAAAGCAGTTTTCTCCCTGGCCTCCTTTGTGAGGGGGACCTGCCAATAGCCCTTGGTCAGGTCCAACGTGCTTTGTACCTTGCGGATCCTAGTTGCTCGACCAACTCATCAACCCGGGACATCGGATAGGCATCAAATTTTGATATCTTGTGCTTGCGAAAATCATTGCAGAATCGCAAGCTGCCATCAGGTTTGGGTATGAGCACGATAGGGCTTAACCACCCACTTTGGGACCTTTCTATGACCCCAAGCTCTAGCTTCTTTTTAACCTCCTCGGCAATCGCTTGCCTCTGAGCCTCAGGCACCCTCTACGGCCTCAAAGTACCTTCTGGCCGGTTTCTGTGACGATGTCATGTTCAATGACCCTCCTATGTGGGGTTTTCTCCTGCTCCCAGGTCTCCTTGGCAATGTCCAGGAGTCCCCGGGGATGTCTACAATACAGGAGCTCGAAGGGCGAAAATCCTGTGGATGCCTGCGGGACCTCCCTTACAGAGAACATAGGTAGGGTAGGAGGCGGTCCCAGTCTCTCCCAGTCTCTCCCATCCTTATCTATCCTTATCTTTTTGAGCATCGCCTTTAGGGTTTTATTGAACCTCTCCACCGGACCGTCGGTCTGGGGGTGATACACTGAGGTACGAAGATGGGTAATGTTGAGTAGGCGGCAGAGTTCTTTGGTCACCTTAGACATGAAGGGGGTGCCCTGGTCTGTCAGTATCTCCTTTGGGATACTCGTGCGGGTGAACATTTGGAACAGCTCCTTAGCTATTCCTTTGGAGGAGGTGTTCCTAAGGGGAATGGCCTCAGGATAGCGGGTGGCATAATCGAGGACCACTAAAATGTGCTGATGTCCTCGGGCTGACTTAGGGAGCGGCCATACCAAGATCATGCCGATCCTCTCAAAGGGGACCTCTATTGTCGGCAGAGGAATTAGGGGGCTCCAATTATGGGGCCTAGGGGCGTTAACTTGACACTCCGGGCAAGACTGGCAGTATTCCTCAATTGCCCTGTAAATCCCTGGCCAATAGAAATTACGCTCCACTCTCTCCCGGGTTTTCTCCACCCCTAAGTGTCCTCCCAACACATGGGAGTGGGCTAGCTCCAAAACCTGGCGGATGTGTGACCTGGTCACCACCAACTGCTCGACCACTTCGCTGGGGGTCTTTTTTACCCAGTATAACATACTATTGTTGATGGCAAAATGAGGGTAGACCAGACCCTCGCCTGGTTCCTGGGGTTTCCCATCTATCACTTTGACACTTCCCCAAGCATGCTCCAAGTTTGGGTCCCTCAGCTGCTCCATGCCAAAGTTCCCCCTGGATACTGGCAAAGAGACGAACTCGAACTCAGAGGGATTTTCCTCTGGGTCCCCCGCCAGGACCGACAGGGGAAACCCATCAGGCTCCTCTGGTCCCTGTACAGACACATTACCCTTTACCACATGATACTGGGTACACCTTTTATTTCCCCACAAATCCCAAAATAAGGGGAAGTCACAGCCTATCATCGCACTGTGGGGTAGGCTCGCGATTACGGTGACCTCATGTCTTGCGGGCCCGCAGAGGGTCTTTAGGGTGAGTACCGCGGTTGGGTAGTCCCTGGTTTCCCCTTGTACACAGACCACCCCTATATGGCGGGGCTGGAGTTGGTCTGAACCCACCAGCCTGGCCTGCACCAGGGTCACCAAACTCCCGGAGTCCATGAGGGCTTGTACGGTGTGTCCATTAATTTTAATGGTGCATACCCGCCGATTTCCACCAGTCTCAGTGTGTGTGGTGTATGAAGGCCTTGCTAACAGCAACGTATGCCTTATACCACAGTCCATGGGTTCCCCCAAAGTAGGACACCATGTTGCGACATGTCCGAGTCCATTGCATCGCCAGCAGATGAAGGGGCCCCGGGCTCTGGGCAAGAGGTGTCTCTTTGGGGTTGGCAACCTTCCCCCCTTTTCACCCAGCCATGATCCCCTCCCCTCAGGACCTTTAGGTTCCCCTTTAGGGACAGGGACAGTCTTACCCCGTGCTGACTCTGGTGGATGCAGTCCTTGGAGGAACTCCTCGGTGGCACTGTAACAATGGAGACAAGCTCGTCCAGGCTTTTGGGGTCCGTGTACTCCACACACCGCTGGATCCCCACGGGTAGGGCGCACAAAGGGCGCACAAAGCGATCAAAGACAACCCGCTCCCTCACCTGGACAGCTGTAAGACGTTCGGGCTGCAGCCACTTGCTGGTGAGGTGGAAGAGGTCATACATCTGTGACCAAGCTGGCTTGGCTGGATCAAACTCCCAGGCGTAGACTCCCTGGGCCCGGACCGCAAGAGTAACCCCCAGTCGGGCTAGCATCTCCCCTTTCAGCCACGCATAGCCTTTGGTGTTTTCAGCCCTCAGGTCGAAGTAGGCCTTTTGTGGCTCGCCGGTAAGAAAGGGGGCCAGTATGTCGGCCCACTGGTCCCCTGGGAGCTGCTCTCTCTCGGCAATCCTCTCAAAGGTGCCGAGAAATGCCTCCACGTCATCATCTTGGGTCATCTTAAGCAGGGCTTGTAGCACCGCTTGACGGGACGTGAACAGCCCACCTGATGCCCCCTCTGGCCTTGTAGTCAGGACCTGGAGCTGCTGCTGTAGAGCCAGGTTTACCTGTTGCTGCTCTTTAAGTGCTGCCTGGTGTGTCTCGATCAACAGGTGGTTGGTCTCCGCTTGAGCCCGTACGGTCCCCTCGTGGGCATTCTGCTGGCTTGCCGCCATTAGCTGGAGGTTGGTGTTCGCCTGTATCAATTGTTTCACCAGCTCATCCCTTTTGGGAGTTTCCGCTGGTTGCACAGTTGCCGCTTTAATCCACGACATATATTGGAACCACTTTTCGCAGCCTGTCTCTTTAAGAGAAGCGTTTCTTTAAAATGACCGCATCCTCCATATCTGAGCTGGTACGGCTCTGGGATTACCGCATGAGTCTTTCAGGCATGAGACAGATGCAGATGTCAGGTACAAACGGCTCCTTTGTCCGTGGGTTTATTGTAGAAGCAGAACAAAACGGATGGCAAAACATGCACAGCAAATCAACATAAACAAAAACTCCTGCTCGTCTGAGCACTTACTAACATTGGTGTAGTTTCCTCACTAGCACCTTAGTAGATCCGACACTGGCTTCCACCAGTGTGAACACCTCCAGCCCAGAAGGTAGACTGGAAGTACAGCCGACGCCCAGTCAGCTAACTGCTGACCTTATATACAGCTGGGAAATCCTGGAGTGGACCATGGGGAGTAAGCACCCACCCTGCTCTATGCTTACTCCCAATGAAAGGCCGACCCAGGAATGTCTGGAAGCCGTACTAACCGACAGATTAAACATAGGTCGACAGTCTGTACTGTCGACACCTATTTAACAATGGCCTTTCACTCCACCAAGGCTCCTTACCTTGGTGGCATGTGTCCTGGACTCCCCAGACATATGTACAGTCAATGACAATATTAAATAGTACATATTGTCCTGCAAAAAACAAGCCCCCATATGACAGAACAAAAAAATAGTTATGGCTCTTGAAAGACAGGGAGGAAAAAACAAACGTGACAAAAAAAGAAAATAGGCTGGTTGTGCTAATAAAATAACTTACACTCAAGAATTTAATAACAACCATCCCAGTTCTCCCTTCCAGGCTTGATTTACATGGCTGCAATGCTGATGTGCCCATATACCAATGTCACCTCTTTAGCCAGTCCTTGGCCTGAGTGGGCTTGTGATGTATACCACTCAAACTAGTGTTTGGCTGCAGCAGTGATGTTGGTATATGAGTATTCCTCTGCTGCAGCCAAACAAGCAATGTCCACACTGGAGGATTAAAATGTTTTTTATCAGGCTTTTTCAAAGAGCCGGCTCTTGACAGCCAGCTTCAGGCACCCATTTCCTGATTAGACTGTGGGCAGCTGTACAGCAGTGGTTGGCATATCAGCTATTTCTAGCTGAGGAAAATAGAAAAAAATCAGCTCACTGTCCATCACCGAGATGCAAGGACCCAACAGGCCATGGAGAAACATGCAATAAACTATAGAGGTATGGTCCAGCACTCCGAAGTAGGCCAATAAAAAATCACCAATTTATTAGAAAATGTTTAAAAACATGCAGCAAGCAAGCACAAAAAGGTGTAGAACAGCTTACGCGTTTCAGGGCATCAGTCCTTTAGTCATAGCATAATACCACAGTACAAAGACATCTCTTATATAAGACTAAGAGTGATAATCAATACCACTCACCTGTGAGAGCTAGAAACAGAACACACATCCACCATCTTGTCCATAGAGATCGCGCTGACAGCATGAGTAGAAACGCCGGCGCCTGCGCACTCACAGCCTACACGGAGAGACGCCGCGCATGCGCAGAAGAGTCCCGACATAGAGACTTCAACGCGCACGCGCAGAGAGACCCGGAGCGCAAAAGCAGCAGACCCGGAGAAGCATTCACATACAGCGGGACAGATCGAAATATAATAATGGTATAGATTGTGTGTATATGTAATCATCTCTCACAGGGAGATAAAAAACCAATAAAAACAACAATACATAAGAATAATCCAAAACAGATGATATACAAAGACCAGATATGTATACCAAACATTATAGCAAAACGGAACATATACCGAGAAACAAGGAATATAGGAAAACATACAGAATTTGTTAGACACATTTTGCATATGGTTAAATACACTATACTTAATAATGATATAAAATTTCATTGCGTATATTTAATCCATTGGGCCATGTGGTGTTTAGGGTAACAATCCAAAAGGCCTCCCTATCGCGTAATTTATTAATCAAATTCCCTCCTCGTTTACCTAACTGAACTTTTTCTATTGCAAAGGCTCTAAAAAATTTATTATTAGACTGATGGACATTTATGAAGTGTCGTGCAGCATTAGAAATAGTACGTGTACCAGGATTTTGAATATAGTTGAGATGCTCACATATTCTGATTTTGAATTTACGTGTGGTCGAACCCACATAATATAAATGACAGTGTGTGCATTCAATAAGATACACTACAGAAACAGTATTACAATTAAGGTATTGTTTGATAGTAAAATTCCGGCCATTCACATGAAAGGTGTTGGTGACCCTAGAAAAGGCACAGGTCTTGCAGGGGTAGGAGCCACATTTATAATATCCCTGGTGTTTTAACCAATTAATTGGAGGATATCCAGAATCAGTGGAATGCAAACCAATAAAATCTCCTATGGTTTGGGGTCGCTTAGCTACCACTCGGCATCCCTGAGACAGGATCATCCTAAGTGTCTCATCTTCGAATAACACAGGTAAGTATTTATGTATAATTTTTTGTATGGATGGAAAACAGGTATTATACTCAACTGTTAAGGTGGGAATATTAGAGGCACGATTACCGCATGGTTGTGGATTTAACAAATATTGACGTTGTTTTTGATCAACTATTTTACGTGCCCGGGTGATAACCCAATTTGGGTATCCTCTGGCTGACAAACGTTGGCAGATCTTATTAGACTCTATCTCAAAGCTTTGTTGGGAAGAGCAATTGCGTTTTGCTCTAGTTAATTCCCCCACCGGAATTGAAAGACGAGGATGTCTAGGATGGTGGCTGTGATAGTGGAGTGTGGTGTTCCCTCTGATAGATGTCCGATATGTTTCAGTCTGGACCCCCACCTCCGGAATCCCCGTCAGGATTAAATCAAGAAAAGAGATTTGTGTAGGATGAGAGTTAGTAGTAAATCTGAGGTTTAAAGGGTTATTATTTAAGAATAATGTAAATTGAGCCATGTCTTCATCTGAACCTCTCCAAACGAATAACATGTCATCTATATACCTGCCATACCACTGGATGTCAACAAAAAAATGGATTAATATCAGAAAAAATATACATGTGCTCAAACCAAGCCATAACTAAATTAGCTAAAGATGGTGAAAATTTGGAACCCATAGGGACTCCACGTAATTGTAAATAAAAATGTTTATCAAAAATAAAAAAGTTATGGGTCATGAGAAATCTAACAGTCAAAATTAAAAATTGCTGTAACTCAATAGAGAAGTGACTGTAATGACAAAAATGAAATTCAAGAGCAAAACACAAGAGCTGCACGACACTTCATAAATGTCCATCAGTCTAATAATACATTTTTTAGAGCCTTTGCAATAGAAAAAGTTCAGTTAGGTAAACGTGGAGGGAATTTGATTCATAAATTACGCGATAGGGAGGCCTTTTGGATTGTTACCCTAAACACCACATGGCCCAATGGATTAAATATACGCAATGAAATTTTATATCATTATTAAGTATAGTGTATTTAACCATATGCAAAATGTGTCTAACAAATTCTGTATGTTTTCCTATATTCCTTGTTTCTCGGTATATGTTCCGTTTTGCTATAATGTTTGGTATACATATCTGGTCTTTGTATACAATCTGTCTTGGATTATTCTTATGTATTGTTGTTTTTATTGGTTTTCTATCTCCCTGTGAGAGATGATTACATATACACACAATCTATACCATTATTATATTTCGATCTGTCCCGCTGTATGTGATTGCTTCTCCGGGTCTGCTTCTTTTGCGCTCCGGGCCTCTCTGCGCGTGCGCGTTGAAGTCTCTATGTCGGGACTCTTCTGCGCATGCGCGGCGTCTCTCCGTGTAGGCTGTGAGTGCGCAGGCGCCGGCATTTCTACTCATGCTGTCAGCGCGATCTCTATGGACAAGATGGTGGATGTGTGTTCTGTTTCTAGCTCTCACAGGTGAGTGGTATTGATCATCACTCTTAGTCTTATATAAGAGATGTCTTTGTACTGTGGTATTATGCTATGACTAAGGGGCTGATACCCTGAAACGTGTAAGCTGTTCTACACCTTTTTGTGCTTGCTTGCTGCATGTTTTTAAACATTTTCTAATAAATTGGTGATTTTTTATTGGCCTACTTCGGAGTGCTGGACCATACTTCTACTATTTCTAGCTGAGCCTGTTAAAGGGACATTGATAATGAAAGAGTTTAAACAGCAAATCACAAGGCTACAGAATTCTAAAGGCTTAAAGTTTGTCAGTAAGAAAGATAACAAGGTTCCTATAATGCTGATAAGCCAAAGCAGGGAGTGATGTCCCCATCCCAGCCACTGCTAGCACAGAGAGAGGTGATCGGTAACTGCAGAAAACTGGTTAAACAAGCAGAAGATAAGAACTGCGCAAAATCAGAACAGCAATGTATTTGATAATAATCTTTATTTACCTCTGCCTACATGTTTAAAGATAATGAAATTCTGACAAGAATACCCCTTTAAGCCGAGTCTAGCTCATTTTTTTGTTTTAACACAATTGCAAGCTCAGACCACATTTTGTAAATAGCTTGAAAACTTCCCTTAGCATATACTGCCTAGTTTTACTAGAAGTATATTTGTATAACAGCAGTTCAGTTTGAGAATATACAGTATGTGAATACATGTCATCCATACATTCATGTGTATACTATATGTCAGCTCTACCCGGTGGTCGTTCATAACACTTCTTAAACCCAAGTATCTGCAAATATTTACACTGGAAAGCAAACTTAATTTTTCATACTAAAAAGATTCATCAACATTTCCTCTGCAAGAACCTGAAGAACTTAAACACGATAGAGAAGAAAACAGATGCTAATCGATATACATACAATGAGGGACATTGGTGAGAACAACATTTACACAATCTGTGATTATTATTGTATTCATGATATGTTTTCGTGTTGCATTCCATATTCGTATTTCATTTCTCAGTTAGGCATGCTATCATGTCAAAAAGCAATACTTTATCCGTCATATCTTCTTTGACAGTTCTAAACGATTATTTAATGCCTTCAATTCCCTTTTCTTTCCCCTGGATCCCCTCAATCCTCTCTCATCTCAATCCACACACTTCAAAGGCAAGATCAGAGTGAGCTTCCACCTACCGTCCCTACAACCAATCTAAATACAGTATATGTACAACACTATTCTCCCATAATCTGTTTTTCCACCATCAGTCATGAAAAACTTGTCACACTACTCTTGAAATCCCACCTCAGTACGTATTCTCTTAACCCAATACCATTCCATCTCAACCCCAACCTAAACAATGTGATTATCCCAGCCCTAACCTATATTTTCAACTTATCAAACTTCTGTCAAACATACAACCATCATGTCTACGCTCTAAATCATCGCTTGAACTGTCCTCTATATTCATCGCCCCATCTCTAATACCATTAGCCTCAAAACTCCTCAAACAACATATCTGTCTTGAACTGTCCTCCTATCTTTCATTTAACTCAGTTTTTGACTCAATGCAGTCTGGTTTCTGACTCCACCACTCTACCAAAACTGCTTAAACTACAGTCAGTAATGACTTTGTAACCACAAAAGCTTGAGACCACTACTCTCTGCTGATCTTTCTGGATCTGTACTCGGCCTTTGACACAGTTGATCACTCTCTACTCTTTAAAGTTTTCTCTTCACTTGGCATCATGGACTTGACTCCTTCTTGGATCTTCTCTTACCTCACAGACATAACATTAATCATCTCCCAATCTAACTCCTCCTCTCTGTCTCGCCCTCTTTCTATTGGTGTCCCTCAGGGTCAGTCTTGGGGCCTCTACTCTTTTCTTCCTAAACCCTTGACCTCAGTGAGTTCATAGCTTTACGTGGCTCTTAGTACCACTTGTATACTGGTAACACTCAAATTTACATCTCTGGCCCAGATGTTAACTTCATGCTTTTCAGGATTACAGAGTGCCTTTCATCCATATCCACCTCCTTCTCCTCCTGGTTTCTCAAACTCAGTATGGAGAAAACAAAGCTTATCTTCTTCACCCCCTCCCACTTAACCTCTATATCGATTTTTTTTTATCACAGTTAATGGTGGCATGCTTTACCCAGCCTGACAAGTCAGCTATCCTTTATAAACATAAAAGTCAAGCACTCCTAGGAAATAGTTGGGTGCTCTGGTGTAAATGGTCAAATGACAAATTGTACATGTAGAACATAAACACCAGCACACCAATATGGATGCAAATAGAATACAAAAGATTTATTTACAGTGTTGAGCATACATTGGCAGATATTCCATAAGAAGTACAGGATTGGGATTACTGAATAAATTTAGTAGAATAGAAACATATGTTGTGGCACCAGATGTCTTCATCTTACGTTTCGGCTAAGCAGGTCTTTGTTAAAGAGATATCTGTGAGTTATATGCAGAATGGGAGGGAAGAGTAGCAATAAGATAGAGCTGTGTGTAGGCAGTGGGGAATAACTCTAGAAGCGAGCCGGAGGAGATCAGAGATAACCAGAATGCGTCCGGTCAGGTACTGGGATATCCTTTGACTTTGCCATGTTTTTCAAACCACACATCCCTTGCTTCCTCCTGCTGCCCCCACCTTAAAAATATTTCCTGCATCTGCTTCTTTCGTAACTTTGACTCTGCAAAAATGCTTGTACATGCCCTCACTATTTCCCAGCTAGATTACTGCAACACCTTTCTCTGTGGTCTCCCATCTACCACCTTTTCTTCCATTTGTTCCATCCTTAACTCTACTGCTTAACTGATCTACCTTTCTCATTGTTATTCCTCCACCTCTCCCCTCTGCCAGTCTCTTCAATGACTATCCATTGCCCAGCGAATTGAGTTCAAGTTACTAACAGAGATAGACCTGATAGACACCCCACCATCAAAGCCAGGTCATTACTATAATGATGTCAAATAACTAACAATGAAATATAAGGCTCTTCAGAACCTGTCCACCCATACATCTCGGTCTTAATATCCAAATACCTCCTCTCATGCAGTCTCTGATCTTCACAGAACCGTCTCCACAGAACCATTTTAACAGCATTATGGGCACCTGGACAGAGCTGTGCACTGGGCCCCCATCAAACAAAATCACCCACATTTATAAGTATATTAGAGATGGGGGAATCGATTTTAATGAAGTGGAATTCCTTTAGAATTTCAGGAAAACTTCGGTTCTGCACGAAGCCGAAGTTTATGGTACTTCACGGGAACGAATCGTCTTTTTTTTCTAAAATGGCCGTTAGCACATGGCGTGACATGGGGCAGAGAACTCTGGGAGGAAGAAAGGAACAACCTCAATGACATGTACAGACATGAAACCAATCAGCGACCGGCGGGCTTCTGTGACGTCACAGCCCCATAAATACGGATGACATCTTAAAATCTCACAGTGAATGGCCTCCCCCAACATAGGCTTATATGCGATGTTTCCAACCATTGGAATTCCAGCCTCCATATATTAGACCGACTGTAGACAGTGACTCATCAGAGATGGCAATCCTTTGCCAATCAGCAAAGATCCAATTCCAATACTGCCCTGAAAATGTAATCCTTTTCTGCAGATACAAGTTCCTTAGCAGAGATGAAGTGGCCATCCACCTATCTCGGAGTCTCATTCACAGTAGAATTCACTTGTAGTGACCCAGAACAAAGGTACTTTAGCCTCTGGACATTCACCCTATTGCTATTATGCAAAGCTATCAACTCCTTACTATCTTGGTACCATGGGTTATATGGTTATGTACTTCTTTACTGTTTTACATTGATAAATCAAGCTTAAATAGTTTTTTTTATAATATGTTCTGTTTATTTGCACTATTATCTGCACTGTGTGAAGGGTTAATGCAAAGCCAGTCAATACTGAGACTTGCTACCTATGGACTGAGAAGTTGGTAATTTTCCACTGTGCAAGATGATGAACAGTGGAGTTTTGGATGGAAAAACGCAGATAGTGACCTTTGCAACATCATGAAAAGATGCAGAGTCATTCCTATAGGCTAGAATGGAAGCTCTATACAAATGTATAAGAAACTGAAATAGTAAAAATGTTGTTTTAAGGGTTGTACATTCCACACCTCCCATTAGAAGATTCTAAATCATCTAGCAACTGTATAAAAGGTTAGATCTCAGCGCCCTTAGTGATTCTGTAGATAGAGACCAGTGGCTAGCAGAAGAGACTGCCTGTGTGACCAGAAGAGGATTCTGAAGATACCAAGCCACAGACCCTGTGACACCAGTGCTTTAGCCAGCATACAACCCTTCTGAGAGAGAGAGAGGGACAGCTAGCACAGAGCCTTTGTCTACCAGGTAGGAGACTGGAAAGCCACTCAGTGTCTTGTCTGTATTGTGTTGCACTTGAGTTCCTCCATTAAAGATGTGCACTGGTTTTATTTATTTCCCATTAGGGTGCGCCACATCTTAACAACCCTTCCAGAGAGCAGTAACACGTGGTAACACTTCAACGATGTCCGGGAATCCAGCATAGAGTTCATACCACCCCAAACCCGGACACTGAACTGTTGTTTTCGACACAACTGATAGCCCCTTGGTTCGTTCTGCTGGTGAGCTGCTCCACTGTAGTGTGTCAGTCTTCCCTTTATAGCTAACGTCCACCACTTACATCAATGGCACAAGGTGCTGTGCATTTTCCACATTGCTTATTGACAATGATGTCTTTTTATCATGCAACACAAAACTTTTCCACAGAGCATTGAAGAGATAAAAAAATCGCTTTTCAGAAAAAAGCCACCCATGGCCCAAAAGCCAATGTATCTCTTTCCCAAAAAAAATATTGCCCTTTTTTCCCTTAGGTTTGGGGGGATATGTATGCAGACAGTCTATCGCACACCTTATATACCCACCAAGGCAGCTCACAACACATGACTTCCTTCATGAACTTTATGGTCATAATAACGGGACACAACTGTATAAACAAAATAAACACAGTGTAAAGTGGACAACCACCTTTAAATGAGGATTTAGGCTGTGTAATTGCTTTTGTGCCACACTATTACAGCAAATGGTTAATTGATTACTCTATACTGCAAAAATTAAATGTTGAATAACAGTAACAATAAGGGCGCGTTCTCACGGCACAGGAACAAATCCCGGGCCGGTTTGCAGGTGGTATTTTTTCCTTTTTTTGCGGGCCCCCCATGGCCGCTAGGGAGACGGCTTTTTATCTGCGATGAGGGGAGAAAAGCCCTCCCCTTCACATTCACAAGTACAGATTCCATCCGAAAACCGGACGGAAGATTGTACTTGTAGACTTACATCTATTCCAAATGTCAGAGGCACACTATTAACTAAGAAAACATCAAAGGCATATGTGAATGTATGTTATTGCCTCGCCAGTGTGCACCTATACTTATTTTTTTTTAAAAAATGTTTTTGGATGTGCATACCCCAAACAAGGTTTTTTTTAGTCTGTATGGAGGGTGGCTGCCTCATTGGCTTTTTGCACCCCCCCATTTCCATGGGTTTTAAATCAGTGCGGATATTCGTAGTAGTCCTTTTCACTCCCTAAGGGGTTGTAGTTGAACAGGGTCCAAGAAGGTAGTTTTAGTGTTTGGATCACCTGTACTGGGGGCCCCTTGACACAATTGGGAGGTGAGCTTAAAAAAACTTTTTTATCAAAACAGTGAAATAAGAAACCCCAAAATTTCATTTATCCTTTTTTCAGTAATGATTTTTCAAAAAAATTTGCTATGCCTTTGAGTTTTCCCTTTGTTAATATTGTGCCCCTATTTGGAATAGATGTTTTTTATTGCCTCGCCAGGTGCCCTAACTTTTTTTTTCAAAAAAAAAGTTTTGGATGTGCATAGCCAAAAAGGTTTTTTTTTTTTTTAGAATGTTTTGCGGCCGGACCGCGGCGGAAAAAAAAAAACCCCAACGGAAAACCCGTCAGTGGGACTGCTGCAGGGTTTTCCATAGAGCACAATGTGCTCTTTTTTAGCCGGTTTTTCAGGAGGTCTAAAAACCGCAAAAAACCCCTGGAAAAACGCCCAAAACCCCCCTGCGTGGGGACATGGCCTAACAGCAACAAGGACCCACATTCTATAAGGGTGATTAAATTTGAAGTATAGGTTTAAAAAAAAAAAGGATATATAGTTTTGGTGTTGGTCAAGCCGGAAAATGTTTATCCAACTGTAAAGCACTATTCTATAAATCCTCCAGTTTCCTCCTCTCACATTTAGCTAAAGGCTTTGTTGTCCAAAACAACTGAGCAACATTGCCATAAGCCACTGAAAAGTTTGAACAGGAAACATACTTGGAGTTACATTTCAGTGATTTTGGGAAGAAACCAAGTTGTCATGATGAGTACAGGTTGTTTAACAATGCTGAAATGTAAACTTCTTTATTTGACATGTGTGCTGAGATCAGTGTTGCATTGTATGTCTCTGAATGAAGATTTAAGTTCTTTATGCCTAATGGTCATGCCTGCCTTCTGTTGGCTGGCCATAGTTTCTGCATATTAAATGAATATCTGACAATTGACATTTAACACTTAGCTAAAAAAAATAGCTATTCTAATAAATACAGCATACTGGAGCTGTTTCTAGGAGCTGTGTACCATACATTCTAGATCATACATCAGATGAAGCTCATCTATTAAGGCTTCATCCCTAGATGTATTTGTAAGCCCTAAATAAGATTAATCCTACCAACATACAGGGCCGTCTTAACAGCACTATGGGCCCCTGGGCAGAGAGGTGTACTGGGGCACCCCCCCTCAAAAAAAAAAAAAACTCAAAGAAACAAATATAAACATTAAGGGCCACATGTATAAATCCTGCCGGTTCCGGAGCGCCCTTTCCCCCCAGTTTTTTCCCGGTGGAAAATCTGCGTCTTTTTTATGTGGGGCTGGGGTATGCTCATAATGCATGTAATTTCCGCCCCGCCTCGCCAGTGTTTTGGCCCCAACTGCGGGCCGAGCGCAGTGCGGGCTGCGCCTATTTTTATGCCCAGAGGGTAGCAAAACTCTACATCGGGAAAAGTCCGCCGTGCCACGCCAGGTGTGTGTGGGGCACAGTGCGGGGATGGCGCAGTGCGGGACTTAGGCGCCGTGCGGGGCTGCGGCGAAAAAACAGTTCCAATGCGAGACAGGCTGGAACAGCGAGAAAATCATTCCACATGTTTGGTGCGGAGTATAATCAAAAATCGCCTTTATAAAGGCGTTCAACATTCTCAGGAAAAAGCTGAAACCTGAAAAATAAAAAATACATAAAACAAAATCACTTTCCAATATCCTAATTTTAAGAATTAGGGTTTTGGAAATTGCCGGGACATACAGTAATTTAAATTCAGAAAAGCTATTCTGATGGTTGGGGATAAACCGGCCAATCAGAATAGGAGCGACAAAGACCCATTCTAGTGTATGGAGAGTTTGGACCAACAGAATAGGAGCGACAGTGGCCCATTCTAACCTGGAAGGAGTTTTTAACCAATCAGAACAGGGGGCGACAAAGTCCCATTATATCCTATGGAGAAGTTTTGGAAACCATCAAAATCAAAGGCGGGACAGTTCAAAATACAGTAAAAAAGACAGAAAAGAGCTGATTGCTGAGCTAGCGGGGGCTTGGATATCCCAGCCAAACAGAGTGCGAGCTACTTCTCCCATTAAAAGTCTAGGAGAGATGGGCGCTCCGAAATCTCGGCGCCAGCGCCGTGCGGCATGAAATACTAATAAAAAAAAACATTTTTATTAAGTGTAAAACATTATCAGATAAAGAGGGCCCAACCCTTCTTTACAAATAAAGCAGTTTAAAAACCCGAACAACGCGTTTGTCCCGAGACCAGGGCTACATAGGGAATTGCAATAGAGAGAATCGCCGGGAAATACAGTAATTCAAATTGTTTAAGCTATTCTCATTGGTCGGCAGAAGCCAGCCAATCAAAATAGGAGCGACAATGTCCCATTATATAAGCTATGGAGGAGAATTGACCAATCAGAATAGGAGCGACAATGTCCCATTATATCCTATGGAGAGAAATTGAGGGGGCTCGTCCAGCTTAGCCAATCAGAGCGCGAGCTACTTTCTCATAGAGTTCTATGGGGAAAAGAAATTCTGAGCGCGCTCTGTGATTGTCTAAGTTAAAAGAGGCGCCGTTATTTGGACCAATGGGAGAGCGAGCGACGCTCCTACGGGTTTTCTAATGCAATCTGAAATCAAAATGTACATGGCCGAAATCAAATTATAAGACTACAGAAGTTGTCCCGATGTGTATATAAAACGAATGATAATATGGGGGTAACGAAAAAAAAATATTAAATCAATAAAATCATGTTTATTTCTTTATTTTCGTTAACCAAGGATCAATAGTATGGGTGCAACGAAAATAAAGAAATAAACATGATTTTATTGAATTAATATTTTTTTTTCGAATCCCAGCTGTCGCTCCACTGGGCAGAGTAGGCGGCTGCTCGGGAGGTCCCCCTGAGATCGTGGTGCCCCCGGGCAATGGCCTACCTAGCCCAATGGAAGAGATGGCCCTGCCAACATAGTCCCCTGATGAAGCAAGGTAGGTGCAGAAACATGCTGGGACATTTCTGCTGAATAGTGCATTGTAGGGAATGTAATTATCAAGGAGAGGTTCCTGACAGAGCCATCCTTGTCAGGACGGGGACCCACACTTATTTTGATAGGCAGGACTCATATTAGGGACCTATTAGGGTGTGTGTAGGGAGAGTACATATATACACGCTATTAAACCTCTCACTTTGTCCCTTCATCTCATCTCATTATTCCTGCTTTTTGTACCTGGTACTCTATAGGACTTTTTGTCATGTAGGTTTTTACTTCCTGTTAATTATATCTGTTGTGCCTCTAAATATGTATAACTCTGGTTTCTAGTATGTGTACTGTTTCTATTTGACATATGTATATACATACACACTCTTTTAATAGTTTATTAATATAGGTTACTTTTTATTGATATTTAGCCCTCCGAAGTATAGATAGTAGTTGAATCTAGTAAAAATAGCTAATAAGTGTCTGATCCTGAGGGGCCCTTCACAATTCCCAATCCCCTCATTCAGTGTCGGACTAGCCCCAGGTCCGACACAGCGGGACCACCGCAGCCCCGTAGTGTTGAGTGCCCGCCACGACCATGTAGTGCTTAACTGGGCAGCGGCGCCATGAAGTGAGTTAGGGTCAGCATAAAAAATTCTTGATTTAGAAGTCCCAAATTTTCACACAAGTTCAGTTTAACCAGTGTTAAACCAAACAGGGATCTATTCCCTCACACTAATATACTGCCTTCTTTTAAAGGCTCTTCTGCTTTATCCACTTTACTTCAGCCCTTTTTATCTTATTTTTTAAGCCCTTTTTGTCTTCTTAGTTATTATCTAACAAATAAGTAATGTCACAGGAACTCTCACTAGAATGCTGCTGGGATTATATTTCTCTAGCACTGATGTAGAGTGATAGATCTGGCATCCATAGGAAAGCATCATGCAACTTATGATACATGGCGATAATCCGAAGGGGAAGCTTTATTGTATAAGAATTCCAAGGAATTGTGTTTTTCCATGGAAAATTATCGAAGGAGAGAGTATTTACTTTTGAAGAACCTCAAACAACAGGGTTGTGGGTGCCTTCCCTTGAACATGCACTTTGGTTTTTTTAGGATGTAACCCCCTCGTTTCTCACTCTGGGGCGAGCCCCCAGACAGGCTTTACGGTATGAGTAATGAGACGCGCTACACACTGGGATCTCCTAATGGAAAACAAATGTCAAATCTTTTTTTTCCCTAGTTTCTCTTGGAGACCGAAAAATAAAACATACGGTTCTCTTCCAAGTGGTTTTAATTTAACGGAAAAAGCAAAAAGCAGAAGTTTTAACTCTTTCCATGATGTTATGGAAAGAGTTGTGCATTGAGGTTTGAAGCAGTTAACTGTGAAGCATGTGGTTGCCATTAAAAACTAAAAAAAACATACGATGTAAAGAAAAGTACGAATTATTATTCCCTCTTGGTACAAAACATCTTAAAACAATACAAAAATTGTGTATAAAGCAACAGTAAATATATTTGCTTTAAACAGACCTCGTAACTGATGCAGCAATGTAATGCAAACAAAATGGCAATGTTATGTGATCCCCTTAATCCTAGATGTGCACTGAAAGGTAGAAAACACAGTTAAAATGCTCTGGTTACATATGTACAACACACAGTCAGAAGAACAGAAGAGGGGAAACACTAGCAATTTGAGGTCTAGTGGGAAATGATTGTAGGTGGTCTATGGCATAACCACACTGACCACTTGCTTATAGTACCTGACTATTATGGAAAGAGTGCTGTTGTTGGCAAGGCAAGTCAGTCATCTATAAAAATTACACATCTTAAACACCCCATACAACACTTATGTTATTAACATGGCTGCATGAGCATTTATTTTTGCAGATGACACCAAGCTATGTATTATACTGCATGCTATGGAACATGCTTATAAAATGCAAACAGGTGTGGTCACACCGAGTGTTTGGATATCTACATTAGGTTCAATGTCGATAAATGTAAATATAGGCATCTGGGTACTAATTAACTGTATATACCATACGGCATAGAAGAATTGCTTATCGACAAGAATCTGGGTGTAATTGTAGATCATAGATTACATTACATCATGCAATGTCAATCAGCAGCCTTTAACCCCTTAACGACCACCCACCGACTTTTGACGTCGGGCGGTGCAGGTCATTTGTCTGCAGCAAAGTCTTTTGCAGTCGCTGCAAACATCAGGGTTTGCGGCACCGCAGCATAACTACGAACAGAACTATACTTCACAGCCCTGTTCCCAGCACAGCTTCTGCAAGCACCAGGAAGTGGAGGAAACTACCGCTCCCAGTTGCTTAACCCTTTTCATCACTAACTGCGGCATAATCAAAGGGCTTTCCCCTGCTCTGTCAGGTGATCGGGACTCCGGTGACCCGACAAAGCCTGGAGAATGGCTGCACAGTCAGCCCTGGGGACCTAGAGTAGCCCCAGGGCTGTCTGTGTAAGAAGCCAGTGATAAGGGCACACTGTGTGCTGCGCTGATTGCTGCCTGTGTCAAATTGACATAGATTATAATGTATTAGCATAAATGAATATGCTAATACATTGCTAAGTGTAAAAAAAAATTGTAACACAGTTATCCCTTCATGGGATTTAAAAAAAAAATATATAAAAAAAAAAATAAAAAAATAAAGTGTAAAAAAAAACCCTGCTACAACACTAAATAACCCCTACACATCTGTAGACCATGACCATACTAACCTGTAGAATTAATCTAACAAGCTATTAAGTGTGAAATGTGAATGGTGTAAAAAATAAAATAAAATAAAAAATTTGAAAAGTGAACTTAAACTATTGCCCCAAAAAGTATAACTTGTCCCAAATAAAACGAGGCCTCATAGAACTGCGTTATTGAAAAAATAAAAAAGTTATGACTGTTGAAACGCAAGGAGGCAAAAACTAAAAAATGTGCTGGTCATTAAATACTTTTCAGGCGTTCGACCTAAGGATTTAAAGGGGTTTTGCCACGAAGTGACTTCCTTATCTGTTATCTGCTCAGGACAGAAGATAAACAAATCATGATGTGTTATGAATTGCTGCAGGGTGAAGAGAGAGGGGGCCCGAGCAGAGCGAGTAAGCAAGGGAGCGTCTGCAATGCTTACTAAGATAATTACATTACAACAGTGGATTCTCTATACAGCAGAAAGCCTCATACACTGCACATTTCTCCCCAGCCCCTTGCAAGCTCCTTCATGTTCCCTGTCATCAGATAAGAAGTGCAAACAAGCAAGGGCTGCCAATCAGCCCTGGGTCCTGCGCAGAATGCAGCCTCGCTTACTTTATATCCTAATTTGTTAAAACCCTTCCCTTAAGGGTATCCCAAAAGGGCCAATGTACACATCCAAATATTTTTTGATCCCAACAACTTTGACACTCTTCTTCCAATTCCTTCACCCTCTGGAAAGGGGAAAACCTTTAACAAACGCCCTTCAGACCTAGACGTATCACAAGAAACACCCAGAGAGAAATGGCAAAGTGGGCACAATCTGATCCTTTTCACTTAAGGGTGTACTTCTTTTTGTTGCCAGCGGATTAGACATTGATGGCTATGTGTTTTTGAGGACACAACAAATTTACACTGTTATTCAAGCTGTACACTGACTACTTTACATTGTATTAGTGTCATATTTTCAGTGTTGTTCAATAATAAGATATAATACAATATTTACACAAGTATGAGGGGTGTACTCACTTTTGTGAGATACTGTATTAACCCCTTTTGACGTCGGCTGGTTTGGAACGTTCGTCTGAAGCAACGTCTTTGGAGTTAGGCCTGGTTCACATGGCTTATTGCCGGCGTAATTGCGGGGACGGATTTCGCCCCGCAATTACGCCTGCAGCCGTGCAGCGGGCGGGGGCGCGGGGCCGGCAGCTCGCCGGCCCCATAGACTGTCATTATCTACGGCGCGTACACGCCGTAAATAATTCACATGTCCCTTTCTCCCCCTGCGGCGTATTCGCCGAGCGGGTAGGAGCGACGGAATCCATAGTTCTCTATGAGAACTGTGGACTACCGTAGTTACTGGGACGGATTGGAGCCATACTGCAGCGCAAATACGGCGCGCAGTACGGTTCCAATCCGTCCCAGAATAAGCCGTGTGAATGAAGCCTTAGGGTATGTAAACACAGCTGATCTGCATGTTCACACGACATATTTTCAACTCTGAAAATTTCAGAGCTGAATCAGCATGGAATTCAGGCCTAAAATCCGTGCCAATAAGCACGGATTTTGGGGATGGATTTGCCGCCGATTTTCAGAGGCAGATTTCGGCCTCCTATTTACTATTATGCGAGATGAGGATTCAGCATGGAATCCACATCAAGAATTGACATGTCAATTCTTCTTCAGCGCTGAGGAAAATCAGCATGGTGTGCACATCAAGATTTTCCATTACAAAGAATGCAAGGCGGATTGCAGTCAGATTTGGACGTTGATTCTGAGCAGATTCAGCGCTAAATGCGCGCAAGAGTCAGCGTCCAAATCAGCCGTGTCAACATAACCTTCACGTCCTAACCACAGTGAAATATAAATAAAGAGAGAGTTTAGGAATAAAGGGTATTCCAGCCTCTGAAAATAAATCTATTCCTTCTATAAAGATTTTCAGTCTTCTAATATGCATTCCATGTTAATTCTTCCTAATTTTCGAAGATAATAATAAAGTTGATTCTTTGTTCTGTAGTGCAGTTCTCTGAGGTTTTCGTATTGTCATTTTAAGCATCAAATGACCGAGACAGTTCTCATGCCCAAGCAGAGATTTTAAAAACCATGTGGAATTGATGCAGAAACTATATTAGAAAATGGTTTAACTTTTTACTGTACAAAGATGGATTGACATGGTCCGAGTACAAGAGACACCAGAGTTACAGACATTCCTCCTCTTCCCACTCAATGACAATCACATTCCCTAATGGTACGGTCAGAAGACGTATTTTCAGTATGGAAAGTGTCTGTGCCAAAACAGCATTGCTTCCCATTGGAAATTATGTTCTTGCAAGTGTGAAATTCAGACGAGGAAACAACACTGAATTTCCAACAAGGAATTTCTGCCTCCCATAGCCATAATGGTTGCCACATAATTAACATGTCAATTCTTTGTAGACGCTTAGTATAAGTGCTGAAAAAACGCAAGTAAAATCAGCGTTGTCTGAACAACGATGTTGATCTTATAGAGGGTATAATGGAGATCGGTTTACCGTTGCATTAAACCCTGATTTTGAGACCGATCCAGCACTGAATCTGCCCCCCATAGTCAGCATCCAAAACTGTCGTGTGAATGCACTCTAAGGGTATGTTCACATGGAATGTTGGATCCAAAAAACGCATTCAAAAGCGCAGCATAAATCGCATCCAAAAGGCATCCAGCACGCAGGCACATTGAAGGCAACGTAAATCACACTGCACATTGTTAGATGCGTGTTTGGATCCAAAATGGATCCAACATGCAGTGTGAACATACCCTAAGGCTTCTATTATACATTTAGATTTGCTTTAGATTTTCTGTCCAGATTTCACAATCCAAAATCCTCATTAGCTGCTAACTGAATGATATTATATACAAAGCTTGGACACATGAAATTCATCATAAATGTCAATTTATGTACTGGAAATGTAGCAGATTTGTTGCAGATTTTTCCAATTTCATTCAATATACCATATAATAAAACCCAATTAGTGCTGATTTTACTGTGGATTACCATGAATCGGCAGGGAAATTTGGAAGCACAGATTACAACAAAAGCACTTTTCAAAATTTTAAATAAAAAAATCCGCCATACTCACTACTCTTTGTACTTCCTTGGCAAAGCGTTACTGGTGCCCCAGCATAGAGCCATAGTCAATGACATGTCCCATGTGACAAGTGTGGACATTAACGGGCTTACAGTGGTCACACAGGATGTGACATAATCGCTGGTGACCATCTATTTGAAGAACAGGACGGGAAAAGTAATACCTTGTTATGTAGGTGTCAGGATAAGTGAGTATGGAGTTTTTTTCTTTTTATTCTGTAATTTCCAGAGGAAAATCCAGAGGCAAATCTGACACGTAATCATCCCAATTTGGGGCAGATTTGCTATTGTCAATTTCCCATCAAACTCTTGCAGAATCACTGTTGAGATTTTACACAGCAATTTCACAATGAGTTAATAAATCCTAATAAGCCTTAACCTGTTTGTATAGAGGAAAGGGACTTGTCCAGGAAAATTTGTAACATATATGAAACCAGTTGCAGGACATGTTGTTTCAGATTTGAACATAGTGAACAATATATTACAATAAATAACCATATTATAGATGTTTAATTACCCAATAATTTGCTAGTGTCTTCATTTTCCTTATTTGTCTTAAAAATTCAAAATGATCCAGTCCCAGCTTTTCAAATGCAAATGCATTCAGTCTCATTAAAGAGGTACAAATCCTAAAAGTACATGAATAATACAAGTTGCACAGCAGTACTTTAATAATACCTTTCAAAAAACAAAATTCAAAAATGTAAACCTTTACATATACAGAATCAAGTCACATTATTATGACAGCTTTCAATGTCGGGAGTGCGTAGCTCAGGAAGTCACTGGTGGTGAGCTTGCTGTTATAGGTGAAAAGGGTGATTATTCGAAATTGCAAAACTGGACAGTCATGGGACGACATGTATGAAAACTGCGTCTGATGTCGGCGTCTGAAGCGCGCTCATAAATGCGGTGTAAAGTTCCCTGCGCCTCGCCTGTGTGTGAGGCGCATTGCGGAACTTAGGCGCATAAGGAATGCGCCAAACATGTATTGAGTTTAGAGACAGGCTGGAAATCAGCGAAAAATCATTAAGCTTCTTAGTGATGAGAAAAAATTTATTTTTGCTTCTTTCATCTTTTATTCTATTTAGTATATACAGCAAGAGCCAGCACAGCACACATCTTGCAGGGACCTGTGGTCCTCCCAGCAGGATTTCTATGTTCCCACGGCTTATTTAGCTTCGTATTTACATCTGCAAATACATCACCAAATCAGCCTAAAATAATGAACAATTATCTTAGAATTGATACCAATGGAAAATACGGATGTATTTGCGGACGTAAATACGTCCGTAAATACGCCCACAAATATATCCGCATTTTCCATTGGCATCAATTCTAAGCTAATTGTTCATTATTTAAGGCGGATTAGGTGATGTGTTTGCAGACGTAAATACGAACCGAAATAAGCTGTGGGAACATAGAAATCCTGCTTGAAGGACCACAGGTCCCAGCAAGACGTGTGCTGTGCTGGCTCCTGCTGTATATACTAAAAAAGAATAAAAGGTGAAAGAAGCAAAAATACATCTTACATTTTTGATATTAAAAAGGACAAAAATTAACATCAGTACAACATCATCATTGGCTTATTTAATGTAAAATTAGTTTAATTTTCTCCACACCTTTTATAGCTGATATTTCTTTCTTTTGAGATCTTATATATATATATTTCCTTTAATTTTAAATGATCAACTTTTTCAATACATTGAATTCATTTTTATACAACTTTGATATTTATCTTTATTCATTAATTAATTTTATAGACAACTCATTTTTATTCTTGTACTGTTGCATCAGTAGACCTGGAGCACATTTGGCCCCATTACAATAAGTTCTAGCTTCAGTGAGTCTCCTCCGACTCAGGTAGACCACATTGAACAAGGTTTGCCTGTCGGAGCTGTAATGCGCCTCACTTTGCCGATCGGCATGCCTATATGCCTCGGAGAATTCGAATCTGGTGCGTCCCGCACCAGAACGCCCACAGCGCGCCCACTGCACACCCTTTCATGTTAGGCACATTACAAAGTGGCGAAGCTTGCGCCTTACATCGCATTTGTGCGTCCGACAGCGGAGTCGGCATGGTGAGGTGCAGTATATGCCTGAAAACAGGCGAAAAGCCCGATCATACATGTCGCCCATTGTGATTATTTTCTAGGATGGCAGTATTTCTACAACTGTGCCATTTGTTCACTGTTTGTGTGCTGCTATGGCATGAAATGTCACTGATGTGCAAGCTGAATGTAGACTGCAAAGGTGCACAAGGGGAGATTAACGCATATTCCAAAAATGAGCCAGTGGGCTACCATATATGTTTCTACAACAACAGTTAAGCAACTCCTACTGCTTATAGGGCTCTGAGGCCATCGGATAGTCGCTGCACCTCTGCTAGTTAAGTTGCATTGGCAGAAAAGAATTTTCAAGGCAATATATTGGCAAAGGTTTGCTCTTCTCTGATGAGTAACGTTTTTGTCTTCATCAAACGGATGAATGTTGGCATGTCAGTCGATAAACATAAGACAACAAACACCTTGCAACCATTGCTGGAAGAACACAAGCTGGTGGTGGCAGCATTATGATTTGGGTAATGTTGTCATAGCCTTTTCTTGACCCTCTCATCCATGTAGAAAGCATTCTCAACTGATTTGGATATGAATCCATCCTTGCAGATCACATACATCCATACATGCTGATTTTCTTCCAATAATAATTGGGGTGCAGGGACAAGCTGTTATGACAGGCTCTATCATGGGTAATTAATTTTCTTTTGATCATGTACTATTGATATTAACTTTACTGCACAGGTTTATTAGATTCATTCTATTTATTGATGAGATATGTATTCATTTATTTATATATGATCTTGCAAGAACTTTTTTGTTCTTGTTTGTCCCATGTGCTTGTATTCCTGCTATTAGCTATTTGTTAGTTGTTGTCCTTTTCATGTTGATCTATATATGTAATTATTATTTTTTTTTATATATATATTTTATATTTATTATGAATAAAGTTATATTATTTTTATAAATATGGGTGTTAAGTCCTCGTTGCTTTTTTGTTTGGTGCTATACTTAGGAGTGTATATTTTTCCGATTGTAACTACTTCTTTGTGTCACTGTATACTTTTTTTTCGCCCACTCTCCTATGTCACCATCTATTCCTGGTGTTGATACAGGTGGCTGAAGAATGTCTTCATTCAAATGATTTGGTGTCGCATGTTATAAACATTTATATAAAGCACAACACACAGTTATATTAGAGAGGGTGCATGTGGAAAGGGTATCAGCCCTTATTCTACAAAAAATGAAAGATCCACCGAACACACGCGCGTTGCATTTCAAATGAGTTATATTATACAGTGTGAAAAAATATATACAGTCCATACAAGTCAAATATTGATAATTGTTGTTAAAGGATCCCAAGGGGTTTGGTGATCAGAAATTGATGTGATGCTTCGATCACTTGGCGACTTTAGACTTACAGATCACACATAGGGAAATAAGGATGAATTTGTAATGGCACACTGTAAGTGGAGTGGTATAGGGGTAGCAGAATAAATAGAAAGGAAAGAGGATGCAGCCGGTGGCCAGAAGACTCTTTGAGGCATAGGTAGCACAGGAAGTGTTTACAGATAGACAGGACAGATATCCCTGAAGTCAGGTCCCCCTACTTTCAGGGAAAGGGGTCACATTTATTAGGGCAGTTATCCAGTGAATAGACTTTAGGGTCTGACTGTTACGGTCTGGAGGTGGATCCACTGGACCACCGCAGGCGATGGCGTAAGCCCACACCAGGGAGTGGAATCTAAGTGGGTCCCGGTATTCACCAGAGCCCGCGGCAAAGCGGGATGGTCTTGCTGCGGCGGGTTTCCACCAGGTCACTACCACTGGCGGGGCTTGCCTGCGGTGGCGGCCAAGAGTGCGAGGTACAGTAACGGCAGGCAGGCTCGTGGTCGTAGACAGGCAGGAGGTCAGGACAGGCGGCTCTGGTTCATAGACGGTAGACAAGCAGGAGGTCAGGGCAGGCGGCAAGGTTCGTAGACGGTAAACGTGAGAAGGGAGTCGGTACACGGTTAGGCAACACAGGAACGCTCTGGAACACTATCACCATGGAATATACACCAAGGATCCGGCGAGGGCCAGCAGGAAGTGGCCGGACTAAATAGGAGCAGTGCCCGGCAATGAACCAATTACCGGCGCACTGCCCCTTTAAATTCAAATTGCCGGCGCGCGCGCCCCTCGGGGCGGAGCTACGCGCCGGGGACCGGAGCCAGACAGAGCAGGAGGGCGGCCGGGTAAGTGAACGCCGGAGGGGGTAGCAACACGGGCGGACCCCGAACCCGACGTGCGGGACGGGGCACCGCTGGAAGCAGGAGCACGGGCGCGCCTCCGACCCGGGACAATGGTCGCAGGAGCGTCCGTGACACTGACTAGGTCTTGATAGGGTGAGATTTGGGCTTATGATCCTTTTTTTTCCCATTTATTCCTTTCATCTTATTATAAATTATGTTTTATTACGTACAGAGACCACAGTTTTAGTTTTTTCTTACATTGTAATGATGTATCGATAATTATAATCACACGCCATTTGACTGCTATGTTTGATAATCAGCCATCATTGAACTGCACTGCAAAGCATTGATTATGCACTGTGATTTGTTATTGCACAGGAAAACACAGGAGGAGTTGATATGAAAAGGTGAGCATATGGAGGAAATTGTATTTTGAACAAGTACAGTATATGGTTAAAATTATTAGACATTATATAATGAAAAAGTAACTTCATGGGAAGTATCATCAGGATGCTGCTGGGATCTGAGTTCTCTAGAATTGATGTATATGGATGTTCCTATGGTCAAGCAGGGTGGGCAGTCATCTGAGGCGCCACTTACCAGGAAGGTGCCAGGGGTAGGTGCCAGAGGGGAGGTGGGGCATCTTAGCCATTATAAAATTAAGTTAAGATCATTCATTACCTCCCTGCTTTGCCAATCGTTGCATATGGCACTTAGTGAGTGCTGTATATACACATCACCGGTGCAAGGGTTGCTATGTAGCAGTGTCATCACGGCCCCTGTGACACTGAGTCTCTGAGGCCAGAAGACTAGACTGCCCTAGACATCTGGCCTAGGAGATGCCGGGAGCAGTGTCCTGGCAAAAGCGACATGGAGGGGCAACAGGAAAAGGTGAGTACTTTTTTTTTAGCCTTTACCACTGCCTATATCTACTTACAGAGGGGGTATATCTATCTATGTATAGGGGGCTATATCTAGGTACCTATAGATTTTCAGAGGCAGATTTTCCTATTTACTATAATGTGAGATGAGGAGTTAGCATGGAATCCACATCAAGAATTGACATGTTTAGTGCTAGTGAAATATGTGACTATTTAATGTCATAATTTCCATTTCTTGTATATTAAGCTAATTATAATTTCCATTGTTGTATCACGAGTAGAGATGGGAGAATTGATTCTAACGAAGTGGAATTCGTTTAGAATTTCAGGAAAACTTCGGTTCGGAACGAAGTCGAACTTTGGTGTACTTCGAATGAACGAAGTGTGCTTTTGATTGATAAAATGGCTGCAAGCACATGGCGCTACATGGGGCAAAGAAGTCTGGGAGAAGAAGGGCATAGCCTGCATGACATGTGCAGAGGTGAAGCCAATCAGAGACCGGCGGGATTCTGTGACGTCACCACACTATATAAATCCGGGCGCGACGCTGGGAGCTCATACCGCTCTCACTGTACTGAGTAGGGAAGGTGCTGCCGCGGCTGCTTATGATAGCTGATACTAAAGAACTCATTTTTATACAGCGATTTTTGGGGGGTGTCTCAGCTTGTCTCAGAGACTGCTTCTCTTAACGTTCTATTTCTGATTTTGTGGGGTATTGGATCTGAAGTCCAGTGTGTGTCCAGTGCAGCTGCATATACATTTTAATGCTATCTGCTCACAGCACATTGAATATCCAAGGGTGATCTAAGCCTGTTCCTGTTGAATTCATTTAAAGAAACATCGTTTTTACAATACAAATACCAATTCATTTTTGGATGCTCAATTATTTTGCGCAATTTACATCCAGGGGTTAATTAAGCGTTGTTCTGATGTTGTGTCGACTAAAAGAAACCGTCTTTTTCACCGCCAAAAAAGACATTTTGCCTGTAGCATAATTCACAACCGAAGGTTAATTACAAGTTTTTCTCTTGCTGTGTACCGTAAAATACACGCCATTGTAACACGCTACAAAACTGGTAGTTTTTGGCTGCTCAATTCTTTTGCGCAATTTACATCCAGGGGTTAATTAAGCGTTGTTCTGCTGTTGTGGTGACTAAAAGAAACCGTCTTTTTCACCGGCAAAAAAGACATTTTTCCTGTAGCATAATTCACAAGCGAAGGTTAAAGGGGATGTATCGCTCCCTTACTTCAGCTGAGTCACACTTCTCTTAGCTTCCCAGCTCTGTGAATGCAGGGGCGTTTCTTCCCTTCCCAGCTGGATGACATCATCCCCCCTTCACTGCTGGCCTGAGCCTCCCCCCCCCCTCCCCTCTGAGTCCACATATCACTGTGTCTCTCCCTATCAGTCTTATTTTATAAGAGCTGTATACATACCACAGGCTGCATTCAATCTAATCTGAGCACTGATCTCTCACAGCTGGAGATGTATTACAGCTTTCTAAGAACGGCACAGATCTGCGTGTATGCAGGAGAGTTAGGCACAGGGTCAAAACTGTCATGTTTTCTCATTGTACAATCTGCTGCAGTCTGTTTCTGCTAGGTGTGGAAACAGAAAATGCTACGGCCCTTAACTCTGAGTCAGACACACAGCTCCATTAATCGACCCAGGGGCTGTACAGAATGTAAATGAGCTCTTAGCTAGTGAATTGCAAGGAGGAGGGATCAGGAGGGATTAGACCCACACTGGATATCAGTGTAAATAAAAACACAAGATAAGGGACACTGTGAAAACAAGACAGCTTTGCTAATGACATCCAATTGCAAAGTTGCTTGTTTTCACTGTCCCCTTATTCTGAAGACCATTTAATGAAACGATAACACCCCTTTAATTACAAGTTTTTCTCTTGTTGTGTAGCGTAAAATACACGCCATTGTAAAACGCTACAAAGCTGGTAGTTTTTGGCTGCTCAGTTCTTTTGCGCAATTTACATCCAGGGGTTAATTAAGCATTGTTCTGCTGTTGTGGTGACTGAAATAAACCGTCCTTTTTCACCACCAAAAAAGACATTTTGCCTGTAGCATAATTCACAACCGAAAGTTAATTACAAGTTTTTCTCTTGCTGTGTACCGTAAAATACACACCATTGTAACACGCTACAAAGCTCGTAGTTTTTGGTTGCTCAATTCTTTTTGTCGCAATTTACATCCAGGGGTTAATTAAGCGTTGTTCTGCTGTTGTGGTGACTAAAATAAACCGTCTTTTTCACTCCAAAAAAGACATTTTGCCTGTAGCATATGTCACAACCAAAGGTTAATTACAAGTTTTTCTCTTGCTGTGTACCGTAAAATACACCCCATTGTAACACGCTACAAAGCTCGTAGTTTTTGGTTGCTCAATTCTTTTGCGCAATTTACATCCAGGGGTTAATTAGGAGTTGTTCTACTGTTGTGGTGACTAAAATAAACCGTCTTTTTCACCGGCAAAAAAGACATTTTGCCTGTAGCATAATACACAACAAAAATTTAATTACAAGTTTTTCTCTTGTTGTGTAGCGTAAAATACACGCCATTTTAACACGCTACAAAGCTGGTAGTTTTTGGCTGCTCAATTCTTTTGCGCAATTTACATCCAAGGGTTAACTAAGTATTTTTCTTCAGTTGTACTCAGTACAAGAAACTTTGTTTTTCACCGCCACAGAAGAAATTCTGCAGCATAATTCATATCCGAAGGTTAATTAAGCCCGTTTGTGCTTTTATATTCAGTAAAATGCACAGAGTTTTTAAACGGCACATACAAGTCAATTTTTCCTGCCCATTTGTGGAGCGCAATTTATATCCAAGGGTTACCCAAGCTTGTTAGTGGATTCATTTGGAGTCAAATATAGGGTGTGTATTTATCATATACAGATATCTTCATCAAACAGTGTCTGTGCATTTTAGAACAAACAGTATGTCAGACAGAGAGGTGGCAGGATCTTCACCTGTGAGTGGCAGTGGCACAAACATTCCTGGAGCAGGCCCAGGTCGCAGCACAGCAAGGGGACGTCGCAGCAGGGGTCACTCGGTGAGGCCACATCTGCCGCTGACATCTAGCGGCCGTGTGCTGACTAGCAACCCAAGGGGATTGCGATTGCAAAGAGACAACAGTATGCGTCCAACCACCCTAAGGTGCAGCAGCTGACCGTGCTCCTGTCCAAGTTGTTGGTACTGCAGTCCCTCCCTTTCCAAATGGTGGACTCTGCACCATTCATAGAACTAATGGCTTGTGCCGAGCCGAGATGGAGAGTTCCAAGCCGTAATTTCTTTTCCAAAAAGGCAGTACCAGCACTTCATAAATATGTAGAACAGAAAGTGGGCCAGTCCTTGAGCTTATCGGTTTGTTTCTAGGTGCACGGCAGCGTGGACGTCTGGAGCTGTAACTACGGTCAGGGCCAGTACATGTCCTTTACCGCCTATTGGGTGAATGTGCTTCCAGCCCAGGCACACCAACAACTTGGACAGGAGATGCCGCTTTCTCCTCCACGTTGTCAAACTGTGGCTCCTGCGCCAATGTCCGCCTCCTCCTCCTCCTCCACCACCACCAACTTCTCAGCCTCCACAAGTACTGCTCCATCATACCACATGTGTAGGGCACAGCGGTGTCACGCAGTTCTACACCTGGCTTGCCTCGGCGAACGAAGTCACACAGGGGAGGAGCTGCTCCGCGTCATGCAGCAAGAAATCGATGTGTGGCTTTCTCCACGCGGAGGAGGAGAACATCGGAGCAGCAGCATTGTCTGGTGAAATGAGTGGATTTTCTACCCAGGTGACAAGAGAGGAGGAGCAGGAGCAGCTGGAGGAGGTAGATGGAGATGAGGAAGACGAGGCAGATGACCCGCAAGCACCGTGGCAGTATACAGTGGAGATGGAGGCAGGGAGCCCCTCGGAGTCACTTGTGCAGATGGCCCGAGCATGCTTATTTGCCTGGCTAATGACAGCCGAATACTCAGCATCCGGCAGAGGGATGACTTATGGTTCTCCACCCTATTGGACCCTCGCTACTGGTCCAAAATGGGAGCCTTTTTCCCAGCTCGAAGGGAGGACAAACCAAAATACTATGGGAAAAACCCCCCCATAGTTTGGCTGCTCCCTATTGTGGCATCGTCCCCCTCTGACGGGTTGCCCGGGGGGGGTTCTTCATGCCATTACACCCGCACTGCTGGGGGAGGTGGGGGGTGGGAGCAGTACCAGCCTCACACAACCAAATTTGGAGTCACTGATGACAGTTCCTTAACCCCCTGTAAGGAGGGCAGTCCCCGCAGCAGCGGGACCTGGAGCCCCCTAAAACCAACAGGGGGGGCCCTATTTGGACACACTCTGCCCCCCCCATTAGAAGATCCACTGGACTACGGGCAGCAAAACTGGATGTGTGGCCGAAAACTTGCCAGTTTGCAGTGGAGAAGCTGTCCTCCCGGCCAGTTGTGCACAGAGCGGGTTTCAATGGGCGGGGGCCATCGTTACCCCAAGAGAACCCTCTTGTCCACGGAAATGTTGAACGCTGACCTTTGTCAAGATGAATCAGGCTGGATGGCCAGGATTTCCACAAACCAATCCTTAGGCGTCAAAAATTTATCGCCAGCGCCTCCCCCAAACTGTGAAAATGATCTGGTTCAAACTACCTGCTTCGCCACTATTTGCTGCCGCCACCCCTGATCCACACATCTGCTGACATGTCCCATCTCCCCACCATTTTTACCGGGGGACTGATATTGCCACCCATTCCACACTCTGCATTGTGCCACCTAGACCTATCTGCTTTCTGCTGTTGCTGTGCCGTGACATCCACACTTGTCATTTGCCACCGTGGGGCCCACTCTGTTTTGCCACCTCCGAAGTCTTTGCCATGCCCGACCCCATGCTGCCTGCCGTGACCTCCACACTGTTCATTGTGCCCCTCTGGGCCACTCCTGTTTTTTTCCCCCTCCAGAAAGTTTTGTCCCCCTGCCCGACCTCAGCTGTGCTACCGTGACCTCCAACTGTGTCATTGGCCACTCTTGGCCTACTCCCCGTTTTTGCCACCTCCAGAATGTTATTGTGCCACTCTCTGACCTCATGCTGCTGCTGCTGTGCCCTCCACACTGTGTCATTGTGCCACTCTTTGACCTCATACTGATGGCACCTACACCTCCACTCTCTGTCATTGTGCCACTCTGTGGCCTACTCCAGTTTTTGCCACCTCCAGAATGTCATTGTGCCACTGTCTGACCTCATGCTGCTGCCGCCGTCACCTCCACTCTCTGTCGTTGTGCCACTCTGTGGCCTACTCCTGTTTTTGCCACCTCCAGAATGTCATTGTGCCACTGTCTGACCTCATGCTGCTGCTGCCGTGCCCTCCACACTGTGTCATTGTGCCACTGTCTGACGTCATGCTGCTGCTGCTGTGCCCTCCACACTGTCATTGTGCCACTGTCTGACCTCATGCTGCTGCCACCTTCACCTCCACTCTCTGTCATTGTGCCACTCTGTGGCCTACTCCAGTTTTTGCCACCTCCAGAATGTCATTGTGCCACTGTCTGACCTCATGCTGCTGCCGCCGTCACCTCCACTCTCTGTCGTTGTGCCACTCTGTGGCCTACTACTGTTTTGCCACCTCCAGAATGTCATTGTGCCACTGCCTGACCTCATGCTGCTGCTGCCGTGACCTCCACACTGTGTCATTGTGCCACTCTGTGGCCTACTCCTGTTTTTGCCACCTCCAGAATGTCATTGTGCCACTCTCTGACCTCAGGCTGCTGCTGCCGTGCCCTCCACACTGTGTCATTGTGCCACTGTCTGACCTCATGCTGCTGCTGCCGTGCCCTTCACACTGTGTCATTGTGCCACTCTCTGACCTCATGCTGCTGCCGCCGTCACCTCCACTCTCTGTCATTGTGCCACTCTGTGGCCTACTACTGTTTTGCCACCTCCAGAATGTCATTGTGCCACTGTCTGACCTCATGCTGCTGCTGCCGTGCCCTCCACACTGTGTCATTGTGCCACTGTCTGACCTCATGCTGCTGCTGCCGTGACCTCCACACTGTGTCATTGTGCCACTCTGTGGCCTACTCCTGTTTTTGCCACCTCCAGAATGTCTTTGTGCCACTCTCTGACCTCATGCTGCTATGGTTGCTGCTGTCACCTCCACACTCTGTCACTAATGTTGCCACCCGAGCTCTCAGCTTGTTTTTTTCCAGCTGTCGCTGCCATGACTTTATCAGGCTACATTCCCGCTTCAGTTTTTTGGTCAGTTTTGCCCTCTTAAGTGCCCAGGGAATTTTATAGTGAAGCGATTCTAAGAGCGGCGGCAGTCATCTGCGTGTCATACTAAAACACAACATTGTATGTAGACCAAACCAAGCTCCCTCTGCATATTTAAGCATGGCACAACGTTCTACAGCACCCTGCAGGCTACGTGCAGCCTGGAAATAGCTGTTTTTTAAGTAATTCGGACCGAATTTATTTTTGTCGGGAAATTCCGAATTTTTGAGAAATTCGCCCATCTCTAATCACGAGTTATAACCACACAGGCTTGCATACTTCTGTTTATCTCTCATGCCTGTAGACTTCAGTTGCTTAATTTACGACCTATTGGGGCCTTATCGTCTGGTTTCAGAGTGATTTTGTATTCCTTATCAGACTCAGGAGCTGGCCCCTCCATGGTACAGTATGAGGTCATACAAAAGAACTCTGTACTCTAAGTGGACACAATATGTAGGTTGTGTCTGCCTGTTTTTTTTGTTTAAGACTTATAAGACCAGGACAGCTTGTAGTGACTTCAGAAGCTCTTGTTCCCAGTGTTAAGGACGCTTAACATTGCTGATGGTCCCTAGAGTTCCCTGTTTTCCACATTTAAGCTTCTCATGGCTGAAGTTATAAAAACAGGGGATGTCATAAGCTCCGAGGTGAAGTTTGTAAGTATTTAACCTTTGTAAATACATATTTAGCAAAACTGTACCCAATTTCACTCTATTTTCTGTAACCAGTTTATCATAATTGATTGATTCTTATGTTTAATAAAATTGTGTTGTATCCTGATTGACTGGCCTTCTTTAAAGCTGTATCTAGAACCTGCATTCATAAAACTTGGCAAAACAACATGTCAATTCTTTTTCAGCATGGTGTGCACATCAAGATTTTCCATTACAAAGAATGCAAGGCGGATTGCAGTCAGATTTGGATGTTGATTATGAGCAGATTCAGCTCTAAATGCGCGCAAGAATCAGCGTCCAAATCAGCCGTGTCAACATATCCTTCACGTCCTAACCACACTGAAATATAAGTAAAGACAGAGTTTAGGAGTAAAGGGTATTCCAGCCTCTGAAAATAAATATATTCCTTCTATAAAGATTTTCAGTCTTCCAATATGCATTCCATGTTAATTCTTAATTTTTGGGTTATCTTCTTCATCTTCCTTTTTTGGGGGGTTAAATTTTCTCCTTTTGCCAAAATTTTTGTCGGACTCCCGTGGACCCTTTCCGAAAAAAAAGGGTTTAAAAACCCTTTTTTAAAATTTTTTTTTTTTGGGAAAGTTTTTTGGGGTTTTTTATTTTTTAACCCTCAAAGCCCGATTTTTGCCCAATTTGGGGAAAAAACCCGGAATGATGCAAAACTTTTAAAAAATTTTTTTTTTTTTCCAAAGTTTATGGCCCAGTGGAAAAAAGGGTTTTCCATTTTTTTTACTCTGAAAATACTTTTTTTAAAGGGGAGGAAAAACGTTTTCGCCCAAAAATTTCTGGCCCCGCTTTGTTCCTTTTAAAATTTGCCCCGTGGGGAAAAACGACAAAACCCTTTTCCCAAGTTGGTTCCCTCCCCAAATGTTCCCAAAAAAACTTAATTTTTTTGGACGTTTTAAGGGTTTAAAAACCTTTTAAAATCGCTTGTCTAAACCGTTTTGTCGGGGAAAAAAGGGGATTTTCTTTCTTAAATTGTTTTTGAGCTTGCACGTCCGTCCCAAACCCAAACCTCTTTGTTGTGACCTGGGAGTCCGGAATTTTTGGTCCAAAAGCTTAAAAAAAGCCGTTTAAACGCTAAAAAAGGCTCCAGCCCGGGCACTTAACCCTTTAAATCCCTGCCTTGTTGTCGGGTTTCCCCTTTGGAAAAAAATGGCCCTCCGGTGCCCCATCCAAAGGTTCCCCATCTACTTTAGTTTTTTTTTGTTCCCGATTTTTTCCAAATAAATAAAAATTAATTTTAAAATGTTATTAATAGGGGCCTTAAAGTTTTCTTACGTCCGGCCCTCGCCCCGGCGCCTTTTCCCGCAGACTTTTTTTCCTTTGGATTTCCTTTTGAGGCCGGGGTTGCTTTTTCCCCTGGGGGTTCTGCCCCCCTCCCTTCTTTTTTCCCTGTTTCTTGGGGGGGCCCCCCCCTTTTTTTTTCCCCCAGGGGGGGTTTTTTCCCCCCCTCCCCTTGTTTTTCCCTCTTCCCTCCCTCCCCCTTTTTTGTTTTTGTTTTTTGTTGTTTTGTTGTCTCTTGGGTAGTCTGTTGCTTGTTTTTCTGATTGGTTTTTAGGGGGGGTTCCATGTGTTCTTTGGTCTCGTCTGTGTCTTTGTGAGTTTTCCCTTTCCCTTTTTTCTCTGCCCGGTTCCTGCCCCGGTCATGCCTTGGTTTCTTGCCTGATTTTTAGCTTACGTCTCTGCTTATGTTCTTGGTGTCTGCAGTCTGTCTATTTATTGTTCCCTTACCTTTTGCTTATCCTCCTGTTTGGCATCTGTTTTTGCCCTGTCTTTGTTTGACCTGCACAAAATTTACTTCTAGTCTGCTTTGTCTCTGTCCCTATTCTGTTGGTGCCTAGCCTTGCATTTCTGGCCTGTCTGGTTCAGCTGCCACTGCCGGGCCTGCTCTGGGATGGCGCCTGGTGGCTGTTGGGGTCAGTCAACCTTACCATTCAAGGCTCTGTGAAGATACCTTTGCCCGATGGCCACTTGGTTACGCCCCCTCGGAGCAAGCCCGGCAGTGGTCCAGTGGGTCCACAACCCGCTTTACCCGCTCACCTGTTACACATAGCTTGGACACATTGACAAAATTCATCATAAATGTCAATTTGTATACTGGAAATTTAGCAGATTTGTTGCAGATTTTTCCAATTTAATTCAATATACCATACAAAACCCATACTAAAACCCAATCATTGCTGATTTTACTGTGACTTACCATGAAATTTGGACGCACAGATTACATTGAAAGCATTTCTCAAAATTTAAAATAAAAAAATCTGCCATACTCACTACTCTTGGTACTCTCTTAGCAAAGCATTACTGGTTGTCACGGATTACGCCGCGGTCCCCTGCCATGGACCACCAGCGTGTCGTGCCTTCCTGGTACTTGCCTGTCCTGTTGCTTCGCGTGCGGCAGCTTCCTGCCTTTTATTGGTTTCCTGTCCTGTGCACCTTCCTCTTGACCTATGACCCCTGACTGTAAGAGGAAGTTCCTGCCTTTGCTCTGGGTCAGTCCATTGCAGTCTCATGCTGAGTCCATCGTGAGCGCCTGCCAGTGTCTCTGGACTTAACCCCTGAGATGCTGGTCCAGTTCCTGCATTCCATCAGAGCTCCTGACCATATGTCTGTCGTCTCCTGCTGTCCTGTGTCAGCTGTATCCTGCTGTGATCCCCGTCCTGATTCCTGTCTTGTTCCTGATGTATCCTGCTGTGATCCCTGTCCTGTGCCTGCTGTGTATCCTGCCATGTTACCTGTCCTGTTCCTGCCGTATCCTGATGTTGCTATGTGTACGTTTATTCCGCTGTAAAAACCCGCTGCACAATTTCAAACCCATTTTCCTGTCTACCACCACCAAAGTTCCCGTCCTTCACCCGGCTTTCACCGGGAGTTTGCCACGTCGGGGGTTTGCGAAACCCGAAGCCCCGCAGCAAAGGGCCTCCCGCTTTTTCAATGGGGCCCCTGAAACCAGAGGGCCCCTTAGCCTGGGAAACCCGGGGTGGACTCCATATACCATCCGCCTGCGGGGACCCAAAAGTGGGGTCTCACCCGGGGTCAGCGGGCGGCGCTTCGGCGTATGTTGGTTTTTCGCCCCACAAACCGTTACAGGGAAAGGACGACCATGTATTCCGCCGGGGTTTAACCCTTTTTTACATTTTTCGGGTGCTGTCTTGTTCCCCGTCTATTTCCTTTTCCCTGGGCCCTGTTTTTTCCCAAGGTCTGTCTTCCCTGGCTTTATGGTTTTACCCCCAAATGTCTGTCTGTCCGCTGGCCCCATGGTTCACCCAGAGTTTCCCCGTCTGTCCGCCCGGGTCATGGTTCGCCCCCGAGTGTCTGTCCACAGGCCCCAAAGGTTTTTACCTCGAATTTGTCCGGGTTTCCGCTGGCCAAAGGGTTTTTGCCCAAGTGTTCCCGTCGGGCCACTGGGTCATGGTTCGCCCCCGAAAAGGGCCCTTTTTTCCGCTGGCTCATGGTTCGCGGGCCAGATTTTCTGTTTTTCCGCTGGCTCATGGGTTTACCCGAAAGTCAGTATCCCGCCGCTGGGTCATGGGTTTGCCTAGAGTTTCAGTAAACCCGTCCGCTGACTCATGGGGTTTTTCCCGGGGTGTCCCTTTTTTCCTTCCGCTGGCTCATGTTTTGGGGCCCCGGGGTTTTCCCGTAAACCCCGTCCCAGCCATGGTTTTCCCAAGGGGTCAGTAACCCGTCCGTTTTGGGCCCTGGTTTTGCCCAGAGTGGGCATTTTCCCCGTCCCCCTGGGGTCATGGGTTCCCCACAGAGGTCCCAAACCCTGGGGCCCGGCTCATGGTTACCCCAGAGTGGCATTTTCCCGTCCCCCCGCTCATGGGTTCACCCAGAGTGTCAGTATCCCTGTCCGCGGGTCATGGTTCCCAGAGTGTCAGTTTTCCCTTCCGTTTGGCTCATGGTTCGCCCAGAGTGTCAGTATCCCTGTCCGCTGGCTCATGGTTTACCCAGAGTGTCAGTATCCCTGTCCGCTGGCTCATGCTTCACCCAGAGTGTCATTATCCCTGTCCGCAGGCTCATGGTTCACCCAGAGTGTCAGTATCCCTGTCCGCTGGCTCATGGTTCGCCCAGAGTGCCAGTATCCCTGTCCGCAGGCTCATGGTCCCGCCCAGAGCGTCCGTTGCCTAGCTCATGGGCCCGCCCAGAGCATTCGTTGCCTAGCTCATGGTTCCGCCCAGAGCGTCTGTTGCCTAGCTCATGGTCCCGCCCAGAGCGTCCGTTCCAGCTAGCCCACGGCACTTTTCCCCGCCGTGAAGCAGCAAGGCATGGCAGGGGTTAATCCCTCTAGTAAGTCGACACACCCAGGGAGAATCCGGGCTGATGAGCTTAGGAGTGACAGCTCAGCTCCTAAGCAAGTCAGAGGGTGTGTCGCACCAATCGTCTACTGGGGCGGGCTAATTTAAACTCCCTCACTTCTCTCAGTCTTTGCCTGAGAAAGGTTTCCTCTTGCTACTTCCTGTGTTTCCTGTTGGTATTTGCTCTCCTGATCTCTGACCTCGGCTCGCTTCCTGACCTCGCCTTTGCCTCCGACTTGTACTGCGCTCCTGACCGTGTTTGGACCCCGGCATGCTTTTTGACTATTCTTTTGGCTTACGTTTCTTGGCATATACGTTCCTGTACTGTGACTGATCCGGACTGTTGGACTTTGAGTTTCCCTGACAGCCCTGCACTAAGCAGCATAGGGGCTGTCATCCAGTTTGGGTCTGCCGCCTAGGGCAGCACGCCAAGTAGGCAGGAACAGTAGGCTGGGTGGCAGTCAGAGCCCACTGCACCTCCTCTGACGTGACATTTTCTAAGGCCGAAACCGTCTCTGCTCTCCACTTGCTATGAACCCCATGATAGCTCTGGTAGAGCAGATGCAGAGGCTCACCCAGCTAGTCCAGGATCTGGCACTGGGGGTTTAACAGCAGCAGGAGATTACCCTAAGTCAGAGTGTTCCTGTATTATCTGTCTTTTCCCCCCCCCCCCCCCCCTGTGGAACCTCCTATTCAGTTGCCTGATAGATTCTCAGGCAACAGAAGGGCATTTTTTAAAGTTAAAGAGGGATGTCGCCTGTATTTTAGGCTTCGCCCACATACCTCGGGCAATGAGGAGCAGAAAGTGGGAATAGTTATGTCCCTACTTCAGGGTCCCCCTCAGGAGTGGGCATTTTCATTACCCCCTGAATCGCCAGAATTTTCTACGGTGGACAAGTTCTTTGCCTCTTTAGGCATACTTTTTATGACCCTGATAGGGAAGCTGTGGCTGAGGCTCAGCTGACCACCTTGAGGCAGGGTAAAAGGACTGTGGACGAGTATTGCTCCGAATTTCGCCGCTGGTATGTTCTGTCTAGGTGGAACGATCCAGCTCTTAGATGTCAATTTAGATTAGGGTTAGCTGACCATGTGAAGGATTTAGTGGTGGCTTACCCTACCCCTGGTACTTTAGATGAGGCTATGGCATTAGCCGTTCGTCTGGACAGATGTTTTAGGGAGAGACGTCGGGAAAAGGCTCCTCTTCCGGTGGTCCACACCATGGTCACCCCCTACAACCCGTTGTTTCCGATTTAAACCCAAGGAGCCCATGCAAGTGGGGGCTTCTTCCCCAAATTCTGCTAGTGACCATAGGACTATCCGTCGCACTCATGGGTTGTGCTTCTACTGTGGCGAAGATGGACACGGCATTCGGGAGTGCTTTAAACGGAAGACCAGGCCAGAAAAACTCCAGCGCCCAGGTGAAAATTTTCAGGAAGATCCCTGGGCGAGCAGGTATTTCCTCTTGTATCCAAAAAGTTTTCTGCTCCCAGTTAAGACTTATATTTGTCTCTGTCTGGTTCTGGGAATGCTTTTGTGGAATTGGGTCAGCTTCCAATTTTGGGAAACGTGTCCTTCGCCAAACGTCTGGGTCTACCTTGGAGGCCCCTCTCTGAGTCCCTGCGGGTTGTGGCAATCGACCTACTCCGCGACAAAGGGCACAATCCAACATTGTACTCCTGAGCTGAGATGGTGGTAGGATCCATACATACTGAGAAGTGTATTTTAAATTATTTTGGAGTGGCTGCCCCGCGATGTGGTTTTGGGCTGCCCTGGCTCAGAAACATAACCTGGTGTTTGACTGGAATTCAGGAGAATTAACCAAGTGGGGGGCAACAGTGTGATGACAGAAGTCTCCCTGTCATACTGGGCAATACAGAGGATCTGGTACCTATATTGCCCAAGGAGACTGTTGTCTCAGTTATTTCCCCTGATTTAGCCACGGAGATGAAGACCCTCCAGGATATGAGACCTGCCAATTGTCCTGTTTCGAAGGTCTTTGTTCCCACTCTGCTCCGGCTACGATTATTAAAAGAATGTCATGATTCTGTTTTATCTGGACATCCTCGGGTGTCTGGCACAAAGAGGCTAATTTCTCGTATTTACTGGTGGCCATCATTGTCTCGTGATGTTGAGGCCTATGTGGCATCTTGTGAAGTCTGTGCTCGGGCAAAGGTTCCCAGAACTCGTTCTCCCGGCGAACTTTTTCCCTCTAAACCCATACCTGAACATCCGTGGACTCATATTTCCATGGATTTCATGACTGACCTTCCTACCTCAGAGGGTAAGCCAGTTATTTGGGTGGTAGTGGATCGTTTCAGTAAGATGTGCCATCTTGTTCCGCTAAGGGGGTTACCGTTGTCCAAAAAACTAGCTGAACTTTTCATCAAACATATTGTCAAATTGCATAGTTTACCGGAGAATATTGTTTCTGACAGAGGGGTTCAATTTGTTTCTTGTTTTTGGAGAGCCCTGTCCCCTCCCGTTCTTGTCTGTGCCCCGTTTGTTTCCTCCCATGCACCTCCTTATCTAGGTGTTCCCTATACTGGCTATATACAGCCTGTACTTGGTTTTGGGGTTGCCCCCATAGAAGTTGCAGGCCTCTGACCTACGTGGAATGCTATTTTTGTGATTTGGAGGGGGAAGAGGGGGCCTTGAGGGGGGGTACTGTCACGGATCACGCCACGGTCCCCTGCCATGGACTGCCAGTGTGTTGTGCCTTCCTGGTACTTGCCTGTCCTGTTGCTTCCTGGGGTCCTGTGTGCGCACTGTGCCTCCTAGGGCACGTGCGTGCGGCAGCTTCCTGCCTTTTATTAGTTTCCTGTCCTGTGCACCTTCCTCTTGACCTATGACCCCTGACTGTAAGAGGAAGTTCCTGCCTTTGCTCTGGGTCATCCATTGCAGTCTCATGCTGAGCCCAAATCGTGAGCGCCTGCCATGTCTCTGGACTTAACCCTGAGATGCTGGTCCAGTTCCTGCATTCCATCAGAGCTCCTGACCATATGTCTGTCGTCTCCTGCTGTCCTGTGTCTACTGTATCCTGCTGTGATCCCCGTCCTGATCCCTGTCTTGTTCCTGATGTATCCTGCCGTGATCCCTGTCCTGTGCCTGCTGTGTATCCTGCCGTGTTACCTGTCCTGTTCCTGATGTTGCGATGTGTACGTGTATTCTGGCTGTATCCTGCTGCACATGCTACCTATGTTCCTGTCTACCACCGCCTGTGTTCCTGTGCTGCACCTCGGCTGTCACCGCAGGTAGCCACGTCGGGGGTAGTGACCTGGGGGTCCCCGCAGCGAAGTCCGTCCCGCTTTGCGGTGGGCTCTGGTGAAGACCAGGGGCCCCTTAGACTCCGCTCCCTGGCGTGGTCTCCTTATACCATCTCGCCTGCGGTGACCATAGTGGATCCACACCCGGATGTCAGCGGTCGGCGCTTCGGCGTATGTGTATGTGCCCCAGCATTCCCTTCAGAGGCATAGTCGATGACATGTCCCATGTGACCAGAATAAACATTAACGGGGTTACAGTGGTCGATGAAAGTAGGCGCTGGCCAGCGCGCACTTACAGAGAGCATATACCAGCGCACACAGGTATACGGTGTGTGAACATCCCTTTAAGAACAATGACATGTTATCTCATCACTGTGTCCAACCATCAGCCATCACCAAAATGTCTTTACTCCAAGCACTAATTTGTCTCTTGTGATTTGACATTGCACAGAAAAGGTAAGAACTTGGAAGGAATTATTGTATTTTGAACGAGTACATTTACGTTAACACCTTAGACATTTATGAAAAAAAGTAAAGCAAGGAAGTCTCACCAAATCTGCGGGGATAGAGTTCCTAAATTTAATTAAATTGATAGATCTGGCTTTCATTGGAAAACATTATATAAGTTGTGGTACATGGCAATGATCCAAAAAGCAAGCTTTAATGTATAAGAGTTCCAAGGAATTGCATTTTTCCATGGAAAAATTATCTAAGGAGAAAATATTTACTTCTGCAAATCTCCCATAACACTCCCGGCCACTTTATTGGTACACCATGCAAAAAACGGGTTGGACCCCCTTTTTCCCTTTCAGAACGCCTCAATTCTTCGGGGCATAGTTTCAACAAGGTGTTGCAACATCCCAAATTTGGTACCAGGGGCCCAAAAAGGTGCCAAGAAAATATTCCCCACACCAAACCCACCACCACCAGCCTGAACCTTGATAAAAAGGGCAGATGGATCCGTTTTCATCGTTGACGCCAAATTCTGACCCTACCACCGAATGCCCAAAAAACGAACTCATCAGACCGCAACGTTTTTTTCCAAATTTTCACGTCCAATTTTCGATGAGCTGGGCAAATTGGAGCCTCAGTTTCCTGTTCTTATTTAAAGGAGTGGCCCCCGGGGGGGTCTTCTGCTCTGTACCCATCTGCCCAAATTCGCCGTACGTGCATTCAGAATCCCTTTTTTGCCACCTTGGTTGTAAGGGGTGGCTATTGAGTCACGTTGCCTTCTATCAGCTCGAACCACTGCCCATTCTCCTTTGACCTCGGGCAAAAAACAACAATTTCCCCCCACGGGACTGCCGCTCACGGGAGTTTTTTCTTTTTTGGGGACCTTTTCTCTGTAAACCCTGAGTGGTTGTGCGGAAAATCCCAGAGATCACATTTTTTGAAAAACCAGACCACCCTTCGGCACCAAAACCATGCCACGTTCAAAGGCACCAAATCACCTTTCTTCCCCATACGATGCCGGGGTTTAACTCAGAATTGTCTTTACCTGTCACATGCCAAATGCACGAGTTGCCGCCTGTGATTGGCTGAAAAAATAAGTGTTAACGGTATTGGGCAGTTACCTAATAAAGTGGCCGGTGAGTGTAGGTGAACTTTGTTCTACCATTGACCGCAAACAAATTCTTTACTACCTTGGAGGAGCAGTCTTCCTGCTCCTTCAAAAAAAATATTGTTGGCACCTCGAAAAATTGGTAAGCGAATTTAGGAAAACAACACTCTACATATCATTGGCACTTTAAACAATTAAATCAGGGACATTTTACCACACCGTTGGCATGATCTTACCATGGATCCTGACTAAAAAACCACTATGGGGGAACTCATTACTTCCCATAGGATAAAAATCTTAACAAGAACAAAACCAGACATATTTTTTTACTACTACTAAAAAATTGGGTTTCCCGACGATACATGGCTTGGAGTTGTATCCAAACTGAAACCACCTTTAATGTACAGTTACAACAAGATACAAAGATGAACATATTCGGTCACTCCATGCAGGTGATACACCACAGATATGGTTTATGTGGATAGATTGGTAACGTTCATCACAAATTAAAAGTAATTTTATCAGGCTACTGCAAAGGGAAGCTTTTCAAATCTTTAAACTGAAGTCCATAGCTCCCAGGGATCTTAATGAACAATTACATTTTAGTCGATTTAGTAAATTTTTCAAAAATTTTCCCCTCATATTTTAAACCCTTTTGCTAGCCTTTTTAAAACCGTTCATAATCTGTTTTCTGGGATACCCCAGGCCTAGATCTGCCCATGGCCTATCAAGCCCTTCAATGCTGTGCTATTAGATCTATACCTAGAAGCAGTGTCGGACTGGGAGGTCTGGGGCCCACAGGGGAATTGATCTTCGGGGGCCCCCCCTACGTACAGGAAATATTTCCGCCTCTTTGGACATAAATGCCCCATTTTTCCACAAAACAGGGCAAAACAGAACGTATTGTTATTTCAATACAAGTTAAACACACAATTTTTTTAGTCTAACATATCTAACACAGGCTAAGTACTCCACCATACCCCCCCCCCACCCACAAAAAATTTCCCCCCCAATAGTCCCAAAAAATACCCCCCCAATAGTCCACATACAATATCCCCCTCCACGTTTCCCTTGGTCAAGCACTTCGCCACCTTTTAAAATATACACCAGCAAGAAAGTAAAAGTCTAACTCCTATCACAGGGTCAATCAGGGACACATGTACGCTGGCATTATACCGGCGCCGATATAACCTACAACACCGTCATATAGAGACCACATAGAGGTGAGACACCAGCTCAGGTATAACCTACAACACCGCCATATAGAGACCACAGACACCAGCTCAGGTATACCCTACAACACCGCCATATAGAGACCACATAGAGGTGAGACACCAGCTCAGGTATAACCTACAACACCACCACATAGAGACCACATAGAGGTCCAACACCAGCTCAGGTATAACTTGCAACACCGCCACATAGAGACCACATAGAGGTCAGACACCAGCTCAGGTATAACCTACTACACCGCCATATAGAGACCACATAGAGGTCAGACACCAGCTCAGGTCACATCACATTAAAGTGAATACAGCACTGATCCAGTATAGAAGTAAAATAACCCCTGAAATCAGGGACTCACCGGAGACGTCTTGACTGATGAGTTGTTCTCTTCTCTTGAGTCGTTCTTATTCCCTTTTCCTCTGCATCCGTTCCACACCGCCATGATGACTTGTCCCAGCCACAACATCCCTGCAGAAATTACACACAAATATCTTAGAATCCTCAATTTTCCAGCATCTTTTTACCTATTCCCACCTCTGTACAAACTACCCAGGGGTGGGAGAGCGGGTACAAGCCATAACTTAGAGGCCTAGTATCCTAAGGGGTTGGAAGGTGGGGAGAGGACTAACCCCCTGGAGATTATGCTACAACTATGGGCTGCTGCCCTCTCAATTATATTACCAGGTAGGTAGACAAGACCCTAGGTAGGTAGGCAAATAGGCAAGGCCCCAGTCTGTAGGTAGGTGGTTTCTCCCAGTTAGGTAAGCTGTAGGTAGTTAGGGTCCCCTTTATAGAAGGCTGCAAGCAGTTAGGGACCCCTTTAGGTAGTATACAGGCAGTTAGGGCTTCCCATGAAGTAGTATACAGGCAGTTAAGGCCTCCTTTAGATAGTTTTCATGCAGTTAGGGGTCTCCTTTAGGTAGTATACAGGTAGTTAGGGGCCTCCTTTAGCTAGTGTGCAGGAAGTCAGGACCAACCCTTTAGCTACTGTGTAGGCAGTCAGGGCCCCTTTAGTATTTAGGTAGCCAGGGCCCCCATTGTAGTGAGGGCCCCCTGTAGGTAGTCAAGGCGTCCCTTTATGTAGCCAGGGCCCCCCTGTAGGTAGTCAGGGCCCCCCTTTATGTATTCAGGGCCCCCCCCATTAGGTATACAGGGCCCCCCAATAGGTATCCAGGGGCCCCCTTGTAGTCAAGGGCCCCCTTTGTAGCCAGGGCCCCCTGTAGGTAGCCAGGGCCCCCTTTGTAGTGAGCTCCCCCTGTAGGTAGCCAGGGACCCCTTTTAGTCAGGGCCCCCCTTTTAGGTAGCCAGGGCCCCCCTTGTAGTCAGGGGCCCCCTTTGTAGCCAGGGCCCCCTGTAGGTAGCCAGGGCCCCCTTTGTAGTCAGGGCCACCTGTAGGTAGCCAGGGACCCCTTGTAGTCAGGGCCACTTTTGTAATCAGGGACCCCCTTGTAGCCAGGGCCCCCCTTGCAGCCAGGGCCCCCATTGTAGCCAGGGCCCCCCTGTAGTCAGGGACCCCCCTGGTAGCAAGGGCCCCCCCCTTTAGCCAGGGCCCCCTTTGTAGCCAGGGCCCCCCTTGTTGCCAGGGCCCTCTTTGTAGCCAGGGCCCCCATGTAGTCAGGGCCCCCCTTGTAGTCAGTGCCCCACTTGTAGTCAGCGACCCCCTTTGTACCCAGGGCCCCCCTTGGTAGCCAGGGCCCTCCTTATAGTCAGGGCCCTCGTTGTAGCCTGGGACCCCCTGTAGTCAGGGCCCCCCTTGTAGCCAGGGACACCCTGTAGTCAGGGCCCCCTTGTAGCCAGAGACCCCTGTAGTCAGGCCCCCCTTGTAGCCAGGGACCCCCTTGTAATCAGGGCCCCCTTGTAGCCAGCGACCCCCTGTAGTCAGGGCCCCCCCCCTTGTAGCCAGGGACCCCCTGTAGTCAGGGCCCCCCCCTTGTAGCCAGGGACCCCCTGTAGTCAGGGCCCCCCCTTGTAGCCAGGGACCCCCTTGTAGCCAGGGACCCCCTGTAGTCAGGGCCCCCCTTGTAGCCAGGGACCCCGTGTAGTCAGGGCCTCCCCCTTGTAGCCCGGGACCCCCTGTAGGTAGTAAAAAAAACAAAAAAAAAACAGACACTTACCTGGCTCCGGCTCCCGCTCCCGGCCTCCCCGTGCTGCTGCCGGCTCCGTACTGCCGCCCTGCAAAGACGGCGTGGTGATGTGACGTCACCACGCCGCCTACGTCAGCAGTAGGGGCCGGCGCCCTGCAGGATGAAGGCCTAATGCCTTCAGCCTGCCAGGGAGATCAGTGGAGCGCAGCGCTAGTGGCGCTGTGCTCCGCTGACACTGCGCAGCGTCGGGAGTCGGGGACATTAGTCCCCAACTCCCGGGCCGGTCTCTGGGTGCTCGGGACGCAGGTCCCGGGCGTCCAGTGACCGGATGCGCGGTCGGGCCACGGGGAGCGGCGACACTGCCTCCGGGGCCCAGAGCGGCTCGGGGGGGGGGGGGCCACCGGGGGATTCACCGTTCCCCCGGCGGCCCAGTCCGAGCCTGCCTAGAAGTGTATGTTTTTACGATTGTAACCGCTTTTTTGCGTTGCTGGATACTTTTGCTTTTTTTTTTCGCCCACTCTCCTATGTCACCATCTATTCCTGGTGCTGATACAGGTGGCTGAAGTATGTATTCTGGCAAATGATGTGGCATCATATATTATAAACATATATAAAGCACAGCACACAGTTATATTAGAGAGGGTGCTCGTGGAAGTGGTATCTCAGCTAGAGATGGGCGAATCGATTCTAATGACCAGCAGGCTTAGCTCCTGCTGCAGCACTATATTGAACTTATTATAAAACAAAGTTGTTGGGGAAAAACAGCCTCACAAGTGCTTGTCAGTTGCACACTTTTAACTCAACCAGCGTTATCATTTTGTTTTAGTTTGTGGGGTGTTCTCCCTAAAGTCCAGGGTGGGTGTATTTCTGCCCCATATACGCCTCAACTTCATCTGTTTTTTTTTCTGTAGGGTATTTCATACACAAGGGTTAATTTAGCCTGTTGTTCGTGGGGTTATTTGGAGTAAAATACAGGGTGGGTGTGTATTTCTGCCCCATATATGCCTCAACTTCATCTGTTTTTTTCTGTAGGGTATTTCATACACAAGTGTTATTTTAGCCTGTTGTTAGTGGGGTAATTTGGAGTAAAATACAGGGTGTGTTAATATTTCTGCCCCATATTCGCCTCAAATTCATTTTTTTTTCTTTCTGTAGGGTAATTCATACACAAGGGTTAATTTAGCCTGTTGTTAGTGGGGTAATTTGGAGTAAAATACAGGGTGTGTTAATTTTCTGCCTCATTTTACGGTCTGAAAATTTCTTTTTTTCTGAAGGGTGGATGCCCATACACATGGGTTAATTAGCACATTGTTCTGGGCGCAATTGTGGAGAAACTAAGGGGTAATCATTACGACATTTTCTTTAAACAGGGTCTGTAAAATTTTTGATAAAAATTGTCAGACAGAGAGGTGGCAGGCCCTTCACATGCTTGTGGCAATGGCACAAATGTTCCTGGAGCAGGCACAGGTTGCAGCACACTAAGGGGACGTCGCAGCAGGGGTGAATCGGTGAGGCCAGAGCTTCCGTTGTCATCTAGCGGCCGTGTGTTCACCAGCAACCCAAGGGTTCTTGATTGGTTGACTAGGTCATCTACTTCCTCCCAGATAACATCTGACAACCCCAGCCAAGAGTCGGTGGGTTTGTCAGACACAACCCTTAGTTGACATGGCCCGGGAGCAGGTCAGGGGCCCTCACCTGTCCTCAACCCACCTCTGTCCCATCCGGTTCCCTCAGCCAGAGAACTACTATGTGGTCTGGGCTCAGCGCCACTATACAGCGAGAATTAAGTCTTTGAGGCCAGCAGGTACTTGGCAGCGAAAAGGTGGGGTATATATTTCCTGCTTCTTGCAGTAGGATGCAAAGTATTGATGTGGAGAGTAGCATGGGAGGTTATGTTGTGAGAGGACAGTCTCTGCATACGAGAACTGTGAGGGGGACAGCAGTGAGAGATCAAAACATAATCGATGACGATGTAGCCGATCGCATTTGGGGACCCGGGTTGAAGCAAGGGCTTCATCATCATCGTCGGGAGAAGAGGGCGCCAGCTTGCGCGTCAGGCAGTGGCGCAGCCAGCAAGTCGGTAGTATGGCCGGGACTCAGCAGACTGGCAGCCAAAAGGCCACTTGTAGACCACCCGCTTCGCAGGTCCAAGAAAGTAACAGCACAGGGGCTCACTGAGGCAGTGGCGGTAGTACTCACTCAGTGCGGGGCGTTGGCGGTAAAATCACCTACTCGGCCGTTTGGCAGTTTTTTGCTAAGACACCGGAGGAGCCGAACATGTGTATATATAGAGTCTGTGGGCAGAAAGTGAATCGTGGCCAGGGAAGTAACGTTGGCACCACGGCCCAGCGTCAACACATGCAGCATCACCATCCAGTGGCCTGGGAGAAACGTGTCTCAGACGTAGTGGTCCATCCTGCCGCCACAGCAACAGCAGCAGCACCCAGTGGCACGCATGCCATTTCAGCCAGTCAAGGCTCCACCACCACTGCCGAAGGGAGCTGTTTGTCTTTCCCATCATCTCAAGGTCCAGATGTTTCTGCGAGGAGCCACACTCATGGCACCAGCAGTCGTTCACCGAGGCGATTGCGACGAGACAATAGTATGCGTCCAACCATCCTAAGGTAAAGAATCTGACCGTGCTCCTGTCTAAGTGTGCCCCAATCATACCACATGTGAGGCACAGCGGTGTCACGCAGTTCTACACCTGGTTTGCCAGGACGAACGAAGTCACAAAGGGGAGGAACTGCTCCGCGTCATGCAACACGAAATCAATGTGTGGCTTTCTCCACGACAACTGCAAATTGGAACCCTGGTGACAGACAATGGGAGGAACATGGTGTCCGCGCTACACTAAGGAGGGATAACCATGCTCCCTGCATGGCGCACGTGTTCAATCTGGTTTGTCAAAAGGTTCCTGAAGTCTTCCACCCATCTGCAAGACATTCTAAAAATGGCAGGAAAAATGTGCATGCACTTCATCCCTTTCCTACAATGCCAAGCACACCCTCCTTGAGCTGCAGCGGCAGAACGGCCTCCCCCAACATAGGATGATATGCGATGTTTCCACCCGTTGGAATTCCAGCCTCCATATGTTAGACCGCCTGTATGAACAAAGAAAGGCTATTAACAATTTTTTGATGATCCAAGCAGACAGTAGTACTCCTCTGTGTAATTTTGATGTCAGCCAGTGGCAGCTCATGCGTGACACCTGCCGTTTGCTCAGGCCCTTTGAAGAGGCCACGTTATTTGTCAGTCGCCAGGACTACGGGATGAACAACGTCATTCCACTGCTTCATGTCCTGAAACAGTTGCTGCAAAATCTGTCTGTTCAGGGGACTGGAGACGTGGTGACTACATCTCATGGCCACATGAATCCGGTAGGGGCTGAACTGGAGGAGGACGACATTGGAGCGCAAACAGTGTCTGGTGGAATGAGTGGTTTTTCTAATCAGGTGACAGGAGTGGAGGAGCAGTAGATGTAGATGTAGATGAGGAAGACGAGACAGATGACCCGGGAAACACCGTTTGGGAAATATACAGTGGAGGTGGAGGCAGGGAGTCCCTCAGAGTCACTTGCGCAGATGGCCCGCAGCATGCTGATTTGCCTGGCTAGTGACAGCCAAATAGTCACCATCCGGCAGCGCGATGACTTCTGGCTCTCCACCCTCTTTGACCCTCACTACTGGTCCAAAATGGGAGCCTTTTTTCCAGCTGCCGAGAGAGAGGAGAAACTTGCGTACTATATAGAAATCTTGTGTAGTCAGTTGGCCGCTGCCTATGTGCGCCATCGTCCATCCTCTAGCAAGTCTGACCGGGGGATTCCTCATCGCTCACCTGCCTAGTGAGGAGAGTACTCAGCAGCAGGAACTGGAGCAGACCTTGAACCAGCAGGTGGTGGCCTACTTGGACAGCACTCTGCCACCTTAGGTAGAAGATACACCGGACTACTGGGCAGCCAAACTGGATGTGTGGCCGCAACTTGCTGAGTTTGCACTGGAGAAGCTGTCTTGCCCGGCCAGTAGTGTGGCATCAGAGCAGGTGTTCAGTGCAGTGGGGGCCATCGTTAATCCAAGGAGAACCCGCTTGTCCACCCGAAATGTGGAGAGACTTACCTTTGTCAAGATGAATCAGGCGTGGATCGGCCAGGATTTCCACACACCAGTGCCTTATGCATCACATTAGAACAGCCATGACGCCTCACCAAAACTTTGAGAAATGAGTCTGGATTCAAAATACCTGCCTCAGTCACTATTCTGATGCCACCACCCACCTGATGCCACACATCTGCTGTCACCCGCTATCTTTACCAGGGACTGGTATTGCCACCCACCTCCACACTCTGTCATTATGCCACTCTGTGGGCTCCTGATGTTGCTGCCACCTCCAGAATTTGTCATTGTGCCACTCTCTGACCTCATGCTGCTGCTGTTGCTTCTGCCGTGACCTCCACACTGTGTCATTGTGCCACTCTGTGGCCTATTCCTGTTTTTGCCACCTCCAGAATGTCATTGTGCCACTCTCTGACCTCATGCTGCTGTGGCTGCTGCCGTCACCTCCACAATCTGTCACTGATGTTGCCACCCGAGCTCTCAGCTTGTTTTTTTCCAGCTTTCGCTGCCATGACTTTATCAGGCTACATTCCCGCTTCAGTTTTTTGGTCAGTTTTGCCCTCTTAAGTGCCCAAGGAATTATATAGTGAAGCGATTCTAAGAGCGGCGGCTGTCATCTGCATGTCATACTAAAACACAACATTGTATGAAGACCAAACCAAGCTCCCTCTGCATATTTAAGCATGGAACAACGTTCTCCAGCACACTGCTGCTGCTGTTGCTGTCATCACCTCCACACTGTGTCATTGTGCCACTCTGTGGCCTATTCATGTTGCTGCCACCTCCAGAATTTGTCATTGTGCCATTCTCTGACCTCATGCTGCTGCTGCTGTTGCTGATGTCACCTCCACACTGTGTCATTCTGCCACTTTGTTTGCTCCTGATGTTGCTGCCACCTCCAGAATTTGTCATTGTGCCACTCTGTTTGCTCCTGATGTTGCTGCCACCTCCACACTCTGTCGTTTAACAGAACAGGTTCTGTCATATTCTGTAGAATCATCTGGTGACGGTGTAAAGCTCTGGCCTCGTGGAGTGACCGCTGCTGTGCTGCGACCTGTGCCATCTCCAGGAACCTATTATTGTGTTCTTTGATGTTATGGTAGTATCTTAGCCCTCAGCTCGGTTCTTTCTAGCTGGTGCTGATATGACTTTGTCAGGCTGCGTTCCCGCTTCAGTTATTTAGTCAGTTTTGCCCCTGTAAGTGCCCAGAGAAGTGAAGAGTGAAGCGATTCTAAGAGCGGCAGCTGTCATGTGCGTGTCATACTAAAACACAGCATTGTATGAAGACCAAACCACGCTCCCTATGCATATTTGAGCATGGCACAACGTTCTACAACACCCTACAGGCTCTCTGCAGCCAGGAAATAGCTGTTTTTTAACGGGATTTGCCGCTAATAAATTTGGGTCAAAACAATTTTTGATGAAAATTTGGGGAACTCGGTGAATTGAATTTTTGACAAATTCGCCCATCTCTAATCTCAGCCCTTATTATACAAGAAATGAAAGATTCACAGAACACACAAGCGTTGCGTTTCAAATTAGTTATATTATACAGTGTGAAAAAATATATACAGTCCATACAATTCAAATATTGATAATTGTTGTTAAAAATCCCAGTGTCTGGGGATCAGAAATGAATGTAACGTTTCGATCGCTTGGCGACCTTAGTCTTACACATCACACTTGATGTTAGTGAGAAACAGTGCATATTGACATAGAGGTTTGTTATCAGGGTCTCTCACATGACTTTGTTGTTGTGGGAGCGTTGTACTGAGTAGCCTTATAGCTCCGTGCTGGTGTTTACAACCACTACCCAGCTATGTTTAGGGAGAAATCATGGGAACACAGGTGTTCATGGCTCGGACCAGGGATGTTTTTTATCAAGTGATGGATTTTTCCAGTGCCAGGTTAACCTCTAAGAACTGGCCATTCGAAGGAGGGAAGCCTTATACTGGAAAAGTACTGATCTGTTAGCTTACGTAACACTTGGTTACTCAGGCATTCATTTCAAATAAGATATTAGCTGAGAAAGTTTGCTGCGAAGTTAGAAGTATCTGGACCTGTGGGCTATAGAGGGACGCCTCACCGCCACAGTGCAGTATCCCAGGAATATCTCTCTATCTTTGCTGGCCGCTTCTCTCAGCTTATGTTATGGATAGATGATGCTGTTAAGATTCCTGGTGAAGCTTGGACCTGTATAAGGGGGCACCCGTGCACGGTGTTGATCTCAGGAATATCTCTCTATCTTCGCTGGCCCGTTTTTACCAGCTAATGCCGATAGATGATGCTTATAAAGGGCCGTTCACATGGCTTATTGCAGGGACGGATTGCAGCCGTACTGCGTGCCGTACTGCGCTGCAATTCGGCTGAAATCCGTCTCAGCCATTACGGTAATCCACATTTCTCATAGAGAACTATGGATTCCGTCTGTTCATTATCCCGGCTGGATAGGCGCCGTGGATAATGAAAGCCTATGGGGCCGGCGGGCAGCGCCCCCGCTCCGCCCTTGGATTTCTGATGAAGCTTTGACCCATATATAGGTGTTATGTAAGTATTTCTAATCCATATTATGCGTGCTTCGAATTTGTAACCAACATTATGTGTGCCTCGCCTTTATAATCTATATTATGCAATAGTTTATACAATATCACAGTATCTTCTTGTAGTTTTATGTAATCACTAAATTCTTCATATAATAAAGTAAATAAAGCAGTTGCCTTCTTTAAAGCCGTATCCGACACCACAAATAGTTGGCAAAACATTTGGTACCAGAAGTGTAAAACATACGGCAGAAAGTTTTTCTTATTAAAGGAGTGTTGTCAGCAACCTCCTGACCTTATTAGTCAAATTTTAGCAAAATTCCGATAATCCGGAATATGGTGTGAAACACATGGCAGAAGGTTTTTCTTATTAAGACTGTGCTGATAGCGACCTCCTGACCTTAAAAATCTAATTTTAGCAGAATTCTGATAATCCGGAATATGATGTGAAACACATAGCAGAAGTTTTTTCTTATTAAAGAAGTGTTGTTAGCGACCTCTTTACCTTAAATATAAAATTTTATCAGAATTCCGATAATCCGGAAAAAGGTGTAAAACACATGGCAGAAGTTTTTCCTTATTAAAGGAGTGGTGTTAGCGACCTCCTGACCTTAAAATCAAATTTTAGCCCAATTCCGATAATCTGGAATATGGTGTGAAACACATGGCAGAAGTTTTTCCTTATTAAAGGAGTGTTGTTAGCAACCTTTTGACTTTAAAAATCAAATTTTAGCAAAATTCCAATAATATGGAATATAGTGTAAAACATAAAGCAGAAGGTTTTTCTTATTAGAGGAGTGTTGTTAGCAACCTTCTGACCTTAAAAATAAATTTTTAGCAAAATTCCGATAATCCGGAATATGGTGTAAAACACATGGCAGAGGTTTTTCTTACTAAAGGAGTGTTGTCAGCAACCTCCTGACCTTAGGGTCAAATTTTAGCAAAATCTCGATAATCCGGAATATGGTGAAAAACACATGGCAGAAGGTTTTTCTTATTAAGACTGTGTTGCTAGCAGCCTCTGGACCTTAAAAATCAAACTTTAGCAAAATTCCGATAATCCGGAATATGGTGTAAAACACATGGCAGAAGGTTTTTCTTATTAAGGCTGTATTGTTAGCGACATTTTGACCTGAAAAGTCAAATTCTATTAAAATTCCGATAGTCCGGAATTTTGAACCTCCATCCAATAATCCGGAATATAGTGTGAAATTGTGTAAAACATGTCTCTCTTTAAGAAGAAAGAGGTTGTAAATATATCTGTTGATATTTCAGGCTGGGAGCAGGCTCCCTATTGTGTTTTGGCCAATAAGTGGTCGCAATGTGTTGCATTGAGTGAATCAGGGGATAAGTGTATAAAAGATGCTGAACCAACTGATGTGGTTACACGTTTGCAAAGGGTAAAAATTGAAAGGATCAAGGAATTGAATGCTACTGCATTCAATTCCTTAAGAGGTTGGATTTTGTTACATGCTTATAGGAAACCGCATTAAGAACGTATTTAGTTCTTGAAAAAAAAAAAAAAAAACAGGAGAGAGAAAAAAAGTAAGTAATGTAGGTAGTGAAAAAGCAAGTGAGATAGAAATTAAGAAGTGTTTTAAAAACATAGGACAAATAGCTATATCAGTTTTGTTTAGGAAAATAGCAATCCGGCATATAAAAGACTCTGTAATAGCTAAGACCCAGGTCTCTTTATCTGGCATGTTATCTCTAGAGAAACACATGCAGTGTGTATACATATTAGAAGTGATTTTATGTGTACATATAAGCAGTACGAAAGCTTTATTGTCTCCAAATTGATGTGTAGAGTCTGATGTCCACGGTCTATGGAGTTACTATCTTAGATAGGTTCAGTTCAATGTTCAGAGTCAAATATTGTCATATGTTTGGACTTCTTTGTTTGTAAATTTGTTCTTGTATTGTGTTTTGTGTTGCAAGAATGTTTGAACCACAGGAGAATGTGTAATTTTTGATAATGCGGCATTTATTTGTTGTATGGTTCTGTCCTGTCTCTACGACATAGATACTTTCAATGGAATAGTTAGTGTATAGAAACATATGACCGCACTCAGGAAAAGTATTCATGCAAATAAAATGTCTTTATTCCTTTCACAGGCTCCAAAATTATATACATATAGAAGATGACTCAATAAGGACGTTTCGGTCACTTATAGACCTTTATCAACAAGTCACGATGTGAAGCAGGAAAGTGAAGGAAAGGGGCTGTAGCCCTGTGGATAAGTTAGTGTATAGGCATGCTAAACTTGATGTACAGCCTATAAATGTTCCCGGGAGTGTATAATCTTGAGTGTGGGGAAAATTCTTGTCTTTGGTCAGTGGATGAGAACAGTTTGTAGCTCATTACACTACAAGTATATGTACTTGTAGAAAGGATATTTTTATCTGGAAAAGTTAAACGGCCGCATATTGTGAATGATCTGAGCTTACCATTTACTATAAGAAATGTTACTTATTAGATTGACTGACATGTTTGTGTTTTCTTCCAGGCAATCTTTCTGATATATTTGAGTTAATATTGAACTGTTTATTCCTGGAGTTATGAACAAAAGTCATCAGTGATATCACTTGTTGAAATCAAGCCCCGGGGCACAGGAAAAGTTAACCCTGAGTTTATTTGGTAGTACTACTGGGTTTTTGGGTAAAAATTAGATTTTAGTTCAACGTGTTCCCAAATGTAACACAACTGTGCATTCCTTATCGGATAATTTTTTGTTTGGAGCTCCAATTCATAAAGAGTTAACAAAGAATTCCTTTGTGTTAAAGGGGAGACACCAGTGTGTTTCCCCAGTCAGTGTAATGTGATGGGCCCTGGACTGTATTGTTTGTTTCATGTTTTTTGTTGTGATGTCTATTGCGCATTTGCAACTAACCTGTTGATTGTTTTGAATACTAAATGGTCAATGTCATATTGCATGAAAGCTTCTTTCTTTGATAGCATGTGTAATCTTCCTTATAGATGTTAAGGTCTGGTAAACACAAGAATACTCTAGGGCAAATATTAATAAATGAAGAATAGCTAATTGTTAAATAAGATGTTGTGATGTAGTAAGTGACATAGAAGATATTAGGGGTTTTATGCTAATATCCAGAAGGCAATGACTTGAATACTGAGGAGGAAAGGAGCGCTGTCTCTGTACTGGAGGATTTGTTATCTGAACAAAATGAATTGCCCTCAGGTAACTTTCCATCGCATCTTTGTGCTAGATCATCTAGGTTTCCCCCCTTGTCCGTATGTCCACAAGTGGAAATCTTTGTAAGTCTTGTTATCTCAGATATGAAGCAGCTATCCACAAGTCATGGTGTGGACAATTTGACTATGGATCATAGAAATGCATTAAAAGAGCTACAGTCTATGGAAGATGTTATATTTAAACCAGCAGACAAGGGGGAAACATAGTGAACTGGCCCATTGTGAGTTATGAAAAGGAAGCTCTCCGTCAATTGAGAGACAAACAGACTTATAAAAAAAGTCTCACAATCCCATTGAAAGTTTTTCTAGGGAATTAGAGGATTTGTTTGAAAAGGCATTCCGGAATGCGATTATCACCAAAAAGGTATATGAATACTTGATGGTGAAAACTCCAAAAATTCCCACACTATATCTGCTTCCTAAAAATCCACAAGGATCCCATCAATCAGCCAGGGTGCCCTATTGTGTCTGGGATTGGTGGGCTATCTGACCCTGTGGGCAAATTTATAGATCATTACCTTAAGCCATTAGTAGAGCTGTTGCCATCTTATGTCCGGGATCCAATGGATGTCCTCAAACTGATGGATGGGATTAATGTAGAATCAGGCGTAAATTTTGTCACAGCAGAAGTTGAGTCGCTGTATGCCAGCATACGACATTCCGACGGACTGGTAGCGGTAGAATTTTTTCCACGCATGAGTGGTTTGGATGTGGATTTATGCCTCCTAATTTTGGATCTTTTGAAATTTATTCTGACTCATAATCTATTTGTATTCAATGATATCTTTTACACAAAAATGTAAGGGTATTGCCATGGGAGCAGCATGCGCTCCGGCGTACGCCAATCTATTTTTGGGATATTGGGAATGAGGAATTTTTCAGGATGATGTAATACAGATGGTTGATCGAGTTCAATGCTGGCTGAGGTACATTGACGACGTGCTATTTTTATGGCACGGGTCTATGTCCCAGCTGACAGAATTTATGGAACATCTAAATAGCAATCCATACAATATCAAATTGACATTAAAAGCTGACCTTAAACAGGTAGAGTTTTTAGCTATTGCTATTGAAATTGATGAGGATAGTCTAATACAAACGGATGTCCATTGAAAATCGACTGCAAGAAACTTATTGTTACATGCTTCCTCATTCCATAACCCAGCCACCATTAGAGCCATTCCAATGGGGCATTTTCTGCGTATGCGACACATCTGCTCCTGTGAATCGAAATTTGGATGCAAGCGGGAGATTTGAGACAGCGTTTTTCTGAGCGTGGATACAGTAATAGATGTATGAAAAAAGCCTACTATCGGGCAAAAATGACCCCAAGAAACCAACTATTGCAACAAAAAAAGAAGGAAAGGGATATTCAGATGTGGTTTATTACTACATATAACAAGCAGTGGTCCAATTTGCGGGCTATACTGAATAAACATTGGGGGGTTCTTAAAACAGACCCCATTTTGGCTAGAGAAATTTCAAACCATCCCATGATGATAGCAAGGAGATCACCCAATATTAGAGATTGGTTGGTAAAAAGCTACTATGTAGTTGCAAACCGTAACCCATTTACTACTCGTGGGCCAAAACGTGGCTTCTTTCCATGTGGCAACTGTGTTGCCTGCTGTAATATGATACGCTCATATACATTTAAGACCTCAGATGGATCACGTCAATTCCAGATTCTTCACTACATTACGTGTAGTACTAGAAACGTGATTTACATGGCTCAATGCCCATGCATGAAATCATATGTTGGGATTACAACACGTGAACTTAAAATTCGGGTCTGTGAACATGTGCGCGATATTAGGGCAGCTACACAACATGATGATGTTTCCCAATTAAAGACCCTTCCCAGACATTTTTTGAAATACCATGCATGTGATCCAAATATGCTAAAGGTGCGTGGTATTGATGTAATTCATTTAGGGATTAGAGGTGGGACCGATATGCGGGCCCTTGAACAAAAAGAGACTAAATGGATTACTATGTTGGATACTATGACACCGACTGGATTGAATGAGAAATTAAATTTTGCTCCTTTTCTGTATTACTTTGAGATTGTTCAGTGCTAGTGGTAGTAATATATCATAGTTCTCACCTTTAGAAGATTGAGATATATATTTGTGTCTTTTGTTCCTTTTTAATATATTCATGTTTTTAATTATCTTTTTAATTTTTCTGTTTTGGTAGTATTATTATACACGTTACTCGATGTCGTCCCAGTGGGATGTGCTGCGGATATATCCTGCGTCTGTGAAATTCTGAGCCCTTGGACTTGTTTGAAATACCATCAAAATGTCATCAGAATACAAATACATGGTATATCGGATGGTGATTGGAATTAAAGAGAGATGCGTCATGATCTTTTTCACATTAGAGTTGAAATATTATACATAGTTAAATGTGGTGTTACATTAGATATGATGTTATAATGAAGGTATATGATTAATTTAGATATGATTTGAATTGTGTAATGTAATACTATGTCTGAGAGGCCAATATAGAATTTCTGTTTGTTGTCCGTGCTCCCTAGGAATCATAAAGCTATTTCAAAGATGTGGTTGCTCTGCTGGGATGTGCGTGTGCGCCGTGTGCGAGGCATGGCCTCCGTCACGACTCCGGCATCCTTTCAAGGAGTTGTCTCCCTTCAGAGTTTCAGAGAATGCATGAATGAAATACTCTGTCACTTCCTGGTTCAGACTGACTCATTTGCATAAGCTCCATGCTTGTACAGCTCAGTGCCCTGCTGTGCTTTCAGATGCTAATTAGATCAGATTAGCTTCTCAAACTGCTAACAGGACTTCTTATCTGATCCCCAAAACAAAAGCCCTAATTACAGTTCTGTTTATTTTACATAAATCAAGCTTTTTACTGCTGAGCAGCACAGGACACTACCATGACCTGTGTGATGACATCACTCACTATTGAACAAACAGCAGGGGGAGAATTGTTTACAGGTCAGTTACTGATGGAACTGAAATAGCCAGGGAGGTCATAAATTCATTTGTATCTCCTTAGGGAAAACAGAGGAACAAAGCAATATATTTGGAAAATGTCTTTATATTGTGTTCCCTACAATTTGAAAGCTATTCTTTGTAGCGAGACAACCCCTTTAACCCGTCCGAGCATGTGCGGAAGTGATGTCTTCCACGCATGCGCATGGCCGCGGTACTGCCAGAAGCGGGGCAGTGATGCGGCCTCCTTCGAACACGGAACATGTGCCGCTGATAAGCCCTAGCTGTGAATAGCACTATTTAACTGGGAGGGGATCAGAACAGTGTATACCCCTTGAGGAAGCGATACTGTTGCGAAACGCGCGTCGGGGTGGTAAGTACAACCGATAGGATTTCTGGAAAGCAGTTGGACCATAATATGGATGTTTACTAAGATCCAAAGGACCATTAATTATTGGGTGTTACTTTCCAGGAAGGTGCTATTATATACAGATATGGGATGGCTTATCATTATATATAGCCTGCATAATACACTATTATATGCTATTCTTTTTGAAAGAGCTATTGCAAATTACTATGGAATGGCTGATTATTATGTGTAGCTTTGCTAAGATATCTGTATGTATAGTTAATGGTGGTATAGACATGAGCCTTGGAGCCATGAAATTAGGTCTTAGTACATACAGTTAAGGATAGAAATGATTGAATATACCTATATGTATTGGATGTATGGTGCTGCATAGATCAATTTATTAGGATTTGTACTTTGCCGTTCTTGTTTTTTCTTAACACTAATTTTTGAACATCTAATTTAATAAATTATGAATAAAGTATTTTGATATTTTACCCTATGCTCTCTGGTTTTTCTGGATTATACATTGGTAATTTGGAGAGGGGTTATTATGTTAGGGGGCCGATACTTTGACTGGCCCAGCCAGGTTTTCTGGATTTAAACGTGTATGAAAGAATATTTGGAGAGGGCAGGGACAGTGTGCATATCTTTTGGTTGATAAACAGTAAAATGGTTGACTATGTTCCGTGTTAGGCCCATACAGATGGGTGGGTGATCATTTACTTTCATGATACTATTGGGATCTGTTATGAGAAGATAAATAATGAAGAGAAAAAAAAGAGGGAATCGTGTGATATAAGTTTATAACAACTATGATATGTGCACTCCAGTATGAGTGGAAAAATATTTTGGTTCCACTCACTCTTTAAACGATGGTGCAAGAATTTGGGTAATACAACCGAGGGATAAAGGCCCTCCAGAGCCTGTAGAAGTTATTGCTAGGGGGCAAAATTGGCAGTGAGGAAACCAGGAGAAGAAAAGTCGGAAACAGATGTTATCTCAGAGAATAATAAGTCTGTTCTTTCTTTTCAGTACCCAATCCAAACTTGGAGACGATGGTCAATCGGTATTGCAGGCATGGTCCTTATGGTCTCTGTTATTGCCCAATCGTTGCATCAACAAAGAGAGGAAGTGTCAGACAAGGAGAATATGGCATTATGGAAAATTAAATGGAATCTATGGATTTATTTGGATTTATTTGATGAACATGATACATTTATGAATGACAAAAACTGATAGTGCTACCAATATACTAGAGACTTGCATAGTAGCTGCACCAACCCCTTTGCAAATATGGACAAAATTGATAGGGGTGTCTGTCCAAGAAAAGGTGATCGAAGATGGAGATGTGATCCAGAATTATACATATTATGCTTGTATAAACTGTGCTGGAGAGGATTTCCTTGCTGAAGATATGATATATAGACTCAAAATATTGCATCCGCTTAGTTATGCTATCAAATGACTTGTAATCCAAATAAAATAGGCAAATGTCAGCAAATAAATATAGAGGGTAAACAGAAACACAATGAAAATAATATCATGTGTAGTTCATGTTCAGACACAAGTTGTAAGAGAATGAGGGAGGGGAGAAACATGAAGTGTAACAAAACGGTAGTCTCCCCCTCACACATACAACATGTAAAATTACCCAAAGAGTGGATGTTTTCTTGTGGGAATATTAGTTTTAATTATATTTCAGCCAATATAACAGGTGGACCGTGTGTGGTTTCTAGATTGGCTCTAATGATGTATCCCTTGTTTCCATCCCATAAAACTAAACGTCCAAAAAGGGAATTTTTCCGTTTGCCTGAAGACTGTAATTATGATGTAAGACTTAACTCAGTCAGAGATTCTAGGGTTATCCCTTATGCTTGTAGGATCCCCTGCAGTAGCTGCATATGCTGCTAGGGCTGTAGGGAGATTATCTTGTCTGGTGGCTAGATTTATAAATACAACCAGTAGGGCCTTAGAAGATATATTATTAGATATACAAAGTTATCGAAAGGCTATCTTACAGAATAGAGCGGCCATAGATTATTTGTTACTAATACATCACTATGGATGCCAAGAGTTCGAGGGTATGTGATATTTTAACTTGTCAGATCATAGCCAGGATTTGCAGTCCCAGATAGATCAGTTACAGGATGACGTCGTTCACATCACACTAAGTAACAGTAACTGATGGGATTGGTTATTTAAGGAGTACTTCTCGCTATAGTTTGTGCTTGCATTGCAATATGCTGCTGTATACAGTATATTCCTTCTCTTATAACAATGTGCCATTCATCTGCTTGGAATATGGTGTTGTATATAGATAAAATATGGATTATGGATGGTCAAGGGTGGAATGTAGTGCTAAGAGATTTATTGACCATCTGGAATCCATATTGACAGCATCTCTTCAAGAATAATAGATCTTAATAGCTAGTCTTTAAGCTGTAAATTTCCTAACTCCTGGTAAATTTTAGTGAGAAACAGTGCATATTTACATAGAGGTTTGTTATCAGGGTCTCTCATAACTTTGTAGTTGTGGGAGCGTTGTACCGAGTAGCCACATAGCTCTGTGCTGGTGTAAACAACTACTACCCTACGATGTTTAGGGAGAAATCATAGAGACACAGGTGTTCATGGCTCGGACCAGGGATGGGAGGGGAAGTAGGAAGGAAGGAGGGAGGCCTTATACTGGAAAAGTACTGATCTGTTAGCTTATGTAACACTTGGTTACGCAGGCATTTGTTTCAAATAAAATATAAGTTGAGAAAGTTTGCTGAGAAGTTAGAATTATCTGGACCTGTGGGCTATAGCGGGACACCTCACCGCCACAGTGTAGTATCCCAGGAATATCTCTCTATCTTTGCTGGCCCACTTCCATACCTCCCAACATTTAGAGATTGCAAATAGGGACACATTAGCCACGCCTCTGGCCACGCCCACACAAATGACATCACACCAGGACACGCCTATAACCACATCCCACCAAACAAAATAATGCCCCGCCCCTCCAGAAGACCAGCGCCAACACAACAGTGGTGCCACTAGGGTCTGTAAATATGTAATTATATAAAGTAATGTATTGTATACACAGAAATCCATACAAATAGCTGTAGGACAATGTTCTGTGGCTGATACCGCTATATGATTGTCATACAGTGACCACATAATACCGCTGTACAGGGAACAAATATCCCCATACTGTTACTGACCACACCAAGATTAATATTATCAATGATACCGCAATGCAGAGATCAAATAATTCCCCCACACCATGACAACATCACCAGCACATAGTAACTGAATAATACCACCACACCATGACCACATATCCCCATCACATAGTAAATGAATAATACCACAACACCATGACCCCATATCACCACCACATAGTGACTGAATAATACCACAACACCATGACCCCATATCACCATCACATAGTAACTGAATAATACAGCCATACTGATCCTGAATATAAACCATTACACTTCTACCAACATTCCTGTCATACAGTGACCATATGGGGGTAGATAGCAGTTGTACACAGGCTCTGCAGACATATAAGTGATGACAGTACAGCAATTTAGTGACTCACAGGTGACATTTTCTCTGTTTGGAGTTGTTCCCTTTCTCCATTCCTTCCATATTGCCATGATCACTTCTCCCGGCCTCGTCCCTGCAGAATTGTCAGAGGTGGTGGGGCCGAGTGGGGTGTCAGGGAGGGGGGCCGAGTGGTGTGAGCAGGGTTAAGGGGGGCCATTTTGGTGTGTCAGAGAGAGGAGGCTGAGTGTGGTGAGGGGAGGGGGGCTGAGTGGGGTGAGCAGGGGGGAAAGGGGCAGTTTTGGTGTGTCAGAGAGAGGAGGCTGAGTGGGGTGAGCAGAGGGAGGGGGCCGAGTGGGGTGAGCAGGGGGTAGAGGGGCCGTTTTGTGGTGTCAGAGAGGGGAGGCTGAGGGGGGGGAGCAGGGCCATTTGGGGGGCTGAGTGTGCTGAGAAGGGGTAGGGGTGGTGTTTGGGGGGGCTGAGTGTGCTGAGCAGGGGGAGGGGGCTGTTTGCAGGGCCTGAGTGGTGTGAACAGGGGGGAGGGGCTGTATTTTGGGGGGCTGAGTGGGGTGAGCAGGGGGAGGGGGGCAGTTTTTGGGGGAGCTGAGTGGGTCGAGCAGGGGGACTGTTTGGGGGGGGGGCTGTGTGAGGTGAGCAGGGGTGAAGGGGCCATTTTTGGAGGGGCTGAGCTGGGTGAGCAGGGTGGACTTTTTTCGGGGCTGAGCAGAGGGGAAGGGGGCCGTTTTTGGGGGGCTTAGTTGGGTGAGCAAGGAGGCTGTTTTTGGGGGGGCTGAGTGGGGTGAGCAGGGGGGAGGAGGGCTGTTTTTTTGGGGGGCTGAGTGGAGTGAGCAGGAGGGCCGTTTTGGGAGGGCTGAGTGGGGGGGGCAGGGAGGAGGAAGAGACATTTACCTTACACTTACTGTGTCATCTTCCTCCTCCTGCTGCTGGCTCCGGCCCTGCAGTCACACTAATCAGTATAACTAAGGGGCGGGGCAGCCCCCTGCAGACAGTCATGTCAATGGAGAGTGTCTCTATGACACTTCCCCTGCGTCCCTGCTCTCCGTTCCGGCCGCATGTGAGGGAGAGAGGCTCCCTGACATGCGGCCGGTGATTGCGGACACTGCTTGTGTGTCCCGCGGACGCGCAAACAGCGGACTGCACAGCGGAGTCCCGGGGATTCAGGGTACAAGTCCTGGATCCCCGGGACACACCCGAAAAATCGGAATACCTCCCGGCTGTCTCGGGACGGAGGGACAAGGATCCGAAATCGGGAATGTCCCGCCCAATTCGGGACAGTTGAGTGTTATGCACTTCTCTAAGCTGATGTTATGGATAGCAGATGCAGTTAAGATTCCTGGTGAAGCTTGGACTTGTATAAGCGGGCACCCGTGCACGGTGTTGATCTCAGGATTATCTCTCTATCTTCGCTGGCCCGTTTTTATTAGCTGATGCCGATAGATGATGCTTATAAGATTCCTGATGAAGCTTTGACCCATATATAGGTGTGATATAATTATTTCTAATCCATATTATGCGTGCTTTGCCTTTGTAACCAATATTATGTGTGCTTTGCCTTTCTAATCTATATTATGCAAAAGTATATACAATATCACACTATCTGTATGTAATTACTAAATTCTTCATATGATAAAGTAAATAAAGCATTGGATGTTGCCTTCCTTAAAGCCGTATCCGACCACATAAATAGTTAGCAAAAGGATCAGAAATAAGGATGAATTTGTAATAGCACACTGTAAGTGGATTGGTATAGAGGTAGCAGAATAAATAGAAAGGAAAGAAGATGCATCCTGGGCTAGAAGGAGCTTTGAGGCATAGGTAGCACAGGGAGTGTTTACAGATAGACAGGACAGATATCCCCTGAAGTCAGGTCCTCCTACTTTCAGGGAAAGGTATCCAGATGGGGTCACATTTATTGGGGCAGTTATCCAGTGAATAGGCTTTATGGTCTGACTAGGTCTTGATAGGTTGAGATTAGGGCTAATTATACTTTTTCTTTTCCCATTTATTACTTTCATCTTATTCTAAATTATGTTTTATTCCATACAAAGGCCGCATTATCTTTTAGTTTTTCCTTAATTTGTAATGATGTGTCCATAATTATAATCACACGCCATTTGACTGCTATGTTCAATAATCAGCCATTATTGAAATCCACTGCAAAGCATTGATTATGCACTGTGATTTATTATTGCACAGGAAAACACAGGAGGAGATGATATGAAAAGGTGAGCATATGGAGGAAATTGTATTTTGAACAAGTATAGTATATGGTTAAACTATTAGACATTATATAATAAAAAAAGTAACTTCATGGGAAGTATCATCAGGATGCTGTTGGGATCTGAGTTCTCTAGAATTGATGTATGGGGACATTCCTGTGGGCAAACGAGGAGGGCAGTTATCTAAGGCGCCACTTACCATGAAGGTGCCCAGAGGGAGGCGGGCCATTTCATTCTGCTCAGCCATTTTAAAATCGTTAAGGTCGTTCATTACCTCCCTGCTTTGCCATTCGTTGTATACAGCACTTAAAGTTAGCCTGTTTCAGTACTCTCACAGCCTGTCAGTTACAGAAATTCAGGGGCGTTTCTTCACCTCCCAGCTGGGTGTTTCTTAACCGAAGGGGTGACATCATCCCCCCTTCACTGTTCATGCTGGCTCCGTGTGTTCCCCCCACCCACCTCCACATGTCACTGTGTCTCTCCCTGTGCAGAGTATGTAAGATCTGTTTACATACCCCCGGCTTGCATTCATGTTACAAATGAATACAGTCTTGAATAAACTCCTCCAAAGCTGTGCAGAGTAAAATGCTCTCAGCCTCTAATTCTCCTTCTATGTTTAGGCACACTCACAGAATTGTGCTGTTTTCTGATTATAGAAGCCCTGCAATGTTATTCTGTTTCTTCTGGCTGTGCAGAGTGAAAATGTGCCGGTCCCTTACTTTGAGTGGGAGGCAGGAATGCAAGCTCCGTGAATACAACCAACCGGGGGCTGAACAAAATGTAAATGAACTCTTAGCTAGTGAAATGCAAGGAGTAGGGATCCGACCAGGACTGGAGATCAGTGTAAACAGAAAAAGAAGATAAGGGATCCTGTGATAACAAGACAGCTTTGCTAATGACATCCAATTGCAAAGTTGCTTGTATTCACTGTCCCCTTATTCTGAAGACCATTCAATGAAATGATACAACCCCTTAAATGAGTACTGTATATACACATCAACAGCGCAGGGGTTGTGATGTAGCAATGTCATTACGACCCCTGTGACACTGAGTCTCTGAGGCCAGAAGACTAGACTGCCCTAGACATCTTTGGGCCTGGAGATGCCGGGAGCAGTGGTCCTGGCAAAAGCGACATGGCGGGGGCAAAAGGAAAGGTGAGTACTTTTTTTTTTAGCCTTTTTCCACTGCCCCCATATTTAAATTTTCAGAGGGGGTATATCTTTCTTTTGTATTTGGGGGGCTATAAATTGGTAAACCAATAAACAGCTTAAAATTATTTCCAAAAAAGGGGGTTTTAAAAAATTTCCCATCCCAAAAGGGGGGGGCTATATCTACTTACAGGGGGTATATAAATTCCTATAAGGGGGGATTTTAAAACCTCACCGGGGCCCCCCTTTTTTTTAAGGGAAAAACCCGTTCCCCCAAATTTCTCCGTTTTAAAACTTAATTTTTTAAATTTACCAAAACATGGGGGGCCCAAAATCCTGCATTTAGGCATGTAAGGGCCCTGGTCCCCCCCGAACAAACTCCCTTTCAAAGTTTCCCAAAAAACCCAGCAAACAGTATGGGGGAAGAAAGGGGATTTTGGGACCTTTTGGGGAACCCCTTGGGGCAAGGGGTTTTTGGTTTCCAAAAGGGCCCCGGTTCCCCGAGTATTTTCAAAACTGCTGATTCCCCCCCGGGAAAAATTTTTACGCCCCAACCCTCTCCCAGGGTTTTTTAAAAAAGAATGGTTCCCCCCCAAAAAAAAAAAAAACATCCCCCCGTGGCCGGCAGTTTCCCGGGGGCGAAAAAGCCTTGGTTTTGATTCCAAAAAAAGGTCAAAAAGGAAAGGAAAAAGGGGGGAACTGGGTTCGAGTGGAAAAAAAAGGAACAGTTTACTCCCCAATTTTAAACCACCCGTTTTTTTCAAACCAAAGGTTTTGGGAGAAAGCAAAACCTTAAAAGCAAAATAAAAAGGCGAACTTTTGAAAGGGAGATGGGGGTAAAAGCAAACAAGAAAACCAAAAACCCGGGGGGGGCCCCCCCCTTTCAGGGTAAAAAACCCGGAAAAACCCGAGGGCCTTTTCCCAAATTGGCCCCCAAAAAAATGGGAAAAATTGGGAAAAAGTAAAGAAGAAAGGAAAAAAAAGTTGCCCCCGGTCCCCGAAGAGTCCCCCCCCCCCCGATTTTTTTTTTTGCTGCGACCAAAATTTGGATGGGGTTTGGGTTTGAAATTTTTTCCCTCCCCAACCAAACCCTGGAAAAACAAAGGGAAACCATCCTTCCCCCTTTTAAAAAAAACCCGGTTTTAAACCCGGGGGGGTTGGGGGGGGTCCTTGGGTTTTGGGGGGAAAATTTTTTTTTTCCCTTTGGGAACTCCTTTTTTTGGGGGGGCCCTTTGGGTAAACCCAATTTGAAAAACATCGTTTTTGGAAACCCCCTTGGGTTTTAAACTATGCCACGAAAAAAAATTTGGGGGCATTTTTTTTTTAAGGCAAAAGGGGGTCCAACCCCGGATTTCTAAACATGGTGGGGGAAACCCCAATTTTAAATGTGGCCCGGTTTAGTGTTTTTTTTTTCCCCAAAAATACTTAATTTGGGGGTTTAAAAACCTACCCATTTTGTGGGTTCCCCTATGTTAAAACCCTGAAATTGGGTGGGGTCCCTTAAATTTTCCCTAAAATTTTCAAAAACCTTAAAAATACCCAAAACCCCCTACTTATAAGGGCCCCCAAAATAAATACAAACAAGGGAAAAACCCATATTTTCCCCCCCTTTTGGGGGGACCCAAAATAGCCCCCTATTAAATTTTTAAAAGGGGAAACCCAAAAAATCTATTAACCTTTTAAAAGGGGGGGCTCACAAAACCCTTAAATTTTTTTTTTTAAGAAAATTTTAAACCCCCCCTAAAGTGAAAGGGTTTTTTGGTTTTTGCCCCAGAGTTTGGGGGGGTTTTAAAAATTTAACATACTAAAATTTTGGGGAAATTTTTGCCCACCTCCCCTAATTTGGGGGACCCCAAAACCCGGGCCCAAAATTTTTCTGCCCCAAAACAAAGGAAACCCCCAAAAACCCCCATGGTGGCCCCTTTTTTCCCGTTTTTGACACAAGGGGGGTCCCCCTTTTTTGCCATTTTTGGGGGGGCTAACAAAAGGGGATTTTTTTTTTTACCAAAGGTTTTGGGAATTTTGGGAGGGGGAATTTGTTTTTTAAAAAAAATTTAGCAGTTTAAGATGTTTGGTAAAAATTTAACCCTGGAAAAATTCATGGGCCAAAGGGGAAAAAAAATTTACTTTTTGGGGCCCCCCGGGTTTAGATGGAGAAAAAAAAAAGGGAAAAAAGAAAACTCCATTTAGGGAAAGAAAAGAAAATCCAAATTAAAAAAAGTTTTCCCCCCCCCCCCCTGTAAGCCAAACCCGGGATTTTTAAAAATTTTAAATTTCCCCAAAACATTAAAATGATTCGCAAAAGCAAAAGGGGGGTAAAAACTGGGTTTTTTCTTTTCCCCCTGTTAGTTCCCCTTGTTTAATTTTAAAAATATGTTTTTGCAAAACCCGTTGGGGGCAAAATGGTTTACCAAACCCGTATATTAAATTTTACTGCATGGGGGGTAAAAATTGGTTTTTTTTATTTAGTAATGGTTGGTTTTATTCAACAAAGAAAAAAAAAAAACAGGTTTCCCCCTTTGTAAAAAACAAGTTTTTTATGAGCATCAGGGCAGTTCCCCCTGGGGAGGGCCCCCTTTAAAACTTGATCTGCTAAAGCTCCCTCCCCCACAATTAAGAAAAAAGAGGGGAATTTTTTCCCCCGTTTTTTATATGGAGGGGGACCAAATTCTGAAATTTTTTAAAAGGGTTTTTATTTTTCCAAAAGGGGTTTTTAAAATCTTTTTGCCTTTTTTTCCCATTTGGGGACTAAAAGGGGGCCCCGAGATTTTTTGGGGGAATGTTTTCCATTTTAAAAAATTTTTTTTTTTTAAAAAAAAAACCCTTGGGAAATAAGGACTGTTTTTTTTTTTTCCCCTGTTTGGTTTTTTGTTTTAAAAAGGGGTTGGGGGAAAAGCCCCAAATTTCAGCCCCCTTTTCCTGTGTCTTAATTTTTAAAACCCTTTTTTTTGATAAGGTTCCAAAAAGGGATTTTCCTTTTGGGTTGGGGGTATTTTTCAATCCCCCTGTTGGTTTGGGGGTATATGTGAACCCGAAAAGGGGACGGGGAATTTAATTTTTAGTCCCATTTTGATGATTTATTTTGTGGGTGGTAATTTTCCCAGCCAATAATGCTTTAGTAATTTTTTGGTTTAAAGGGGGGTGGCAACCCTTATTTCCCTTTACTATGGGGAGGTTAAACCCGGGTTTGGCCCTTTTTCCGTCCCCCCCCTATGTTGGGTTTGGGGGGATATTTTTGGGTCCAAAAGGTGGTCCCCCGGTTTAAAATTAAATTTGGTACCTATGTGGAAAGGTTGGAAAAAGTTGGGGGGTTATTCGTTCCCCCTTTTGTGGTTGGGTTGTTTAAATTTTTTTTAAAGGTTTCGGAAATTTAGTTTTTTTGTAGGATTATTGAAAAATTTAGCCTTTTTTGGGAAAATTTTTGGGGTTTTGTTTTTTTTTTTGGCCTGTAGTTATTGGAAATTTTTGGCCTATTAAAATTTGTAAATTTTTTTTGTTTTCTTTTTTTTTAAAATTTTATTTGTGTTATAGCTTTTTTTTTTTATTTCCCCGGCCCCCCTGGTAATGGGAAAGGGAAAGTGGGTTTGCAGCGTGGGCCCCAACATGGTTTTTTTTTTTTGGGAGAAATTTTTTTCCCCCTCCCCTAAGTGTAAAAATTTAAGGGCCAGGAAAGGCCCCCCTTTAAATTTTGAAAAGACTTTAAAACCCGGAAAGCATCATATAAGTTTTTTCCCCTAAAAAAGGAAAAAAAAAAACTTTAAAAAGGGAAAACCCTTTTATTGGGAAAAGAAAATTTCCAAGGGAAATTTTTTGGTTTTTTCCCCTGGGAAAAAAATTTTCGAAGGGGCCCAAACCCCGTTTTTTTTTTTTTCATTTTTTTAAAAAATTTCCCCCCAAAATTTGGTAAAACTTCCTTTTCCCCTAAAAAAACAGTAAGCCCCCACAGCAAAAAAACCCCGTTTTTCTAAAATTTGGGACCGCAATTTACCCCTCCAAATTTCCCCTTTGAAAAAAATTTAACCCCCAAATGGGTTTAGTTTTTTTTTTTTTTTACAACTAAATATAATTTTTTTTCCCAAAAAAAATTTCCCAAAATTTTTTTTTAAAAAAAGGGAGATTTTTAATTTGCCATCCGTTTTTTTCCCCTTTACCCCTTTTGATAAAAAAATGGTAAAAAAAAAATTGGGCAACCCAATTTTTGGGCCCCCGTTTTAATTTTGGGGTTTTACTCACTTTTTTTTTTAACCCGGTTTTTTCACCCAAATTTTCACCCGTTTTTTACCAAAAACCTTTTACACTGAAAATACTTTTAAAACTACAAAACAAATTTATAAACTTTAAATTTTTTGTTTTTTTTTATGAAAAAGATTTAATACCCAAAAATTTTAAAAAAAAATGTGGGGGGGGTACGGAAAATCACTTTTGTGAGATTCTGTATGTGAAAACCCAAACCCCAAAAAAAAAATAAAATTTTAAAAAATTTTTATAGTTTTTTTTTTTTTTTATTCTTTGGCTTGGTTTTCCCCCCAAAAACGCGGCCCCGAAAATTTAAATCCAGGGTTTTTTATTTTTAAAACCCCCCGGACGTCCCTTTTTTTGGGCCCGGTTTTTTTTTCCCCCGATTTTTTTTTTTTTAAAAGAAAACCCCCCCCCAAAAGGGGGACCCCAATTTCCCAAACCCATTTGTGGGTTTAACCCCAAAAGGGGGTTTATCTTTTTCCCAAAAATTGGGGGATACAAAGGGGTTTTGAAAAGAGGGCCCCCCCTTTTTTTTGTACCATTTTTTTTTAAAAACCAAAAAATTCCCGCTTTTTGGTCCCCCTAACGATTTTTTTTCCGGGGGCTTTTTTATTTTTTTTTTCCCCCTAAAAATACGTTTATTTTTCAAAATTTTTGGCGTCGAACCTGGGTTTTTTTTTTTACAGATTTTTTTGGGTGCCCAAAAATTTCCTTTTTTTAAACCAAATTTTGGTTCTAAAAAAGTTTTTTTTTGCACTGATGAAAAGGAAAAAAAATTTTTTTTAACCCGGAAATTTTTTTTTTTTTGCCCAAAATAAATTTTTTTTTTTCGGTTTTTGGGGGGCCAGAAAAAAAAACCTTTTTTTTTTTTGTTTTTTTTTTTTCCTAAAAAATAATTTTTTTTTTTTTTTTTCAGTTTTTTGGGCCCCTAATTAACCGCTCCCCCTCCCGGGTTACGGGAAAAAAAAATACTTTTTTTTTTTTCGGATTTTTTTTTGGGGGCAAGAAAACCATTTTTTTTTTTTAATTTTTGGGCCAAAAAAAATTTTTTTTTTTACAAAATTTTTTTTGGGCGGCCCCCTAAACCCTTTCTCCCCCCTCTTTATTTCCAAAAATATGTTTTTTTTTCGGGTTTTTTCGACCCAAAAAAAAAAAGATTTTTTTTTTCGTTTTTTTTTTACCCCCTAAAAAAAATTTTTTTTTTAAAATGAATTTTTTTTTGGCCCCTAATTTAACCCCTTTTTCTCCCCCGTTTTTACCCCCCAAAAAAAAAAAAGTTTTTTTTTTTGCCCCTTTTTGGGCGCAAAAATCCGTTTTTTTTACGGGTTTTTTGGGACTTAAAAAACTAATTTTTTTTTTTTTTCAGATTTTTTTTGGGGGCCCAATAAGTTTTTTTTTTTCCCCTTTCTGGGCCCCCAAAAAAATAAGTTTTTTTTAAAAGGAATTTTTTTTTGGGGCAAGAATCCGGTTTTTTTTTTTTTTTTTTTTTTTTATTTTTCCACTAAAATTTTTTTTTTTTTTTTACAGATTTTTTAACCCCCAATAAAAGTTTATTCCCCGCCCCTTTGATTTCCCAAAAATACTTTTTTTTTTTTTGGATTTTTTTTGGCCCCAAAAATTTGGGGGGTTTTTTTTAGTTTTTTTTTTACCTAAAAATTTAAATTTTTTTTTTTTCAATTTTTTTTTTCCCCTAATAAGGTTTTTTTCCAAATTTTTGACGTCCAAAAATTTTCCCTTTTTTTTTTCCCCCATTTTTGGCGCAAAAATACGTTTTTTTTTTTTTTTTCGTTATTTTTTTTTCACTAAAAAAAATTTTTTTTTTTTTTTTTCAGAATTTTTTGCGCCAAAAAAAAAAGTTATCCCTTTTGCCCCCCGCAAAAAAAAATTAAAGGGGTTTTTTTTTTTAAAAGGGTTTTTTTGGGGCCAAAAAAACGCCCCTTTTTTTAGGGTTTTTTTGGGCACTAAAAAAATTTTTTTTTTTTTTACTGCTTTTTTGCCCCCCTAAAAAACATTTTTTCTTTGCCTTTTTTGAAAAACCAAAAAATTTCGGTTTTTTTTAAATTTTTTAAATTTTGGGCAAAAAACCCATTTTTTTTTTTTTTTACGGTTTTTTTTTTGGGACCTAAAATAAAAAATTTTTTTTTTGATTTTTTGGGGCCCCAAAAAAAGTTTTTCTCGGGTTCCTTTACGCCAAAAAAAGTTTTTTTTTTTAATTTTTTTGGGAACCCAAAAAATCCCAATTTTTTTTTTTGGGTTTTTTGGGCCCAAAAAATTTCCCTTAAATTTAAAGAATTTGGGGGCTAATTTTAAAATGATCCCGCTTTTTTTCGCAAATTTAAAAATTTTTTTTTTACCGGGTTTTTTGGCGCAGAAAAAAGAATTTTTTTGGGGCCGGGGGTTTGGGGGCTTTAAATTCCCAAAATTTTCTTTTTAAAAAAATTTTTTTTCGGGTAAAAAAACTGAAAACTTTTGTTTTTTGACCCCTAAAAAAAATTTTTTTTTTTTTTAAAGGAATTTTTGGGGAAATTTTAAGGGTTTTTTTTTTTTTGGGGGTTTTGCCCCCCCTTAAAAAAACCTTTTCTTAAAAAGAATTTTTTATGCTAATTTTCAGTTTTTTTTTCTTCGTTGGAAAAAAATAATGTGGGGTTTTTTTTTTTGGATTTTTTTGTGGGGAAGAATCTGGAGGGGAAAAATTTTTTTAAAGCCCCAAATAAACACGCAGCAGCAGCAAAACAAAGGGAAAAAATGTTTCTTTTAAAGGCCCACAGTGATCTAAAGGAAGTGACCCACTTAAAAATGTTAAACTTCCCCCCTGTAAGGGGTGTAAATTACTCCCAAATTGGGCCCTTAAAATTTTTTTAAAGCAAAAACAAATTTAAAAAAAGCGGCCCAAAAAAAAGCTTCCAAAAAAAAACCCTTCTTTTAAAAAAGCTCCCAAAAAACGGAAAAACGCCCAAACCCCCAAAAATGACGTTTTTTTTTAAAACCCGCTTTTGACAGGAATTGGACAGAAAATCCCGTTTTCCAAAAACGTTTTTTTTTGTAATTCCCTTTTTCAGGTCGTTTTTTTTTTCCCACTGCCAAAAATGGGAGCCCGACCTTACCCGTGCCCTTTTCCAATGGGCCCGATTAAAAATTCACCGTTATTTTTTGGGTTAGAGTTCCCTTTTTTAAAAGGGGATGTTAATTTCTGCTGATTTTAAATATGTCCCCCTTTCCCCGACCGGAATTTTTATTTTTTTCGTTTTTAAAAATTAAAAAACCGTTTTTAAATCTGGGTTTTCAATCTGCCCCCCCCCTTATTTTCTGATGGAAAATTTCCCCGCTGAGGCTGCAACCCCAATTCCAGGCCCCTTTCCCCCGGTGGAATTTTTTTTTTTTTCCCAAAGCTAAAAAAAAATTCAGCCGGGTGAAAAAAAGAAAAGTTGGTTTTCAATTCCCTTTAATTTGGGAAAATTTTTAAACACTGGGCTCCTTCCAAAACCCCTGGTTTTTCCCCCGAAAAATTTAAAAAACCCCCCCCCGAAAAATAAGACCCCTAGTGCAAATTTTTTTTTTTTGAATTCCCCGGGGTTTTTGGGGGTTTTTCCTTTGCTGGGAAAAGTTTTTTTTTTGTGATTTAAAAACCCTTTCGTTAAAAATTTTTGGAAAAATTTTGATGATTTTTTTTTTTTTTTAACAAAAAATTTGAAATTAAATTTTTTTCATAGAAAAAAAAAAGACATCCCCTTTAAAAAAAAGTTTTTTTGCCTTCTTTTTTGGGAAAAAATTAATTTTTAAAAACCCCTGTCCCCCCCCCCATTTTTTTTGGGGGGAAAAAGGGAAACTAAAAGAAAAAGGGTGAAATTTTGCCCTCAGAAAATCAGTGGGCAAAAATTTCCCCTCTAAAAACCTTTCAACAGGGGGGGACCAAAAGTAAAAAAAACTGTCCCAAATTCCCCTTAAAAAAATTCCCTTTTTTTTGGGCCCTAACCAAAACCCAATTTAGGTGCCCCCTTTTCCCTTCTATAAAAAAGGAAAGGGGACCCTTTATTGGGTTGGTTTTAAATATGGGGAAAAAAAATGGAGGTTTTTTAAAACCCCGGAAAAAATTTTTCCTACATGTTGGCCCCTTTTCTTGGTTTTTTCAGAATTTTTTTGGGACGCTTTTTTCAATTTCAGAAAAATTTTTTTCCCCCGCAAAAAAATTTAGCCCCCCTGTGGAAAAACTATGAAAACCCATTTTTTTTTGGCTACCCGCTGCAAAATTTAAAAAAAAAAGAATAAAGGGAAAATTACTTTAAAAACCCCCCTGTGAAGGGCCCCAAAATCACTTTTTTCCCCCCCTCACTTGCCACCCGGGCCCTTTTGTTTTTAACCCCAAAAAAATTCTTCTTTTTAAACCCCAAAAGGCCCAAAATCCCCCGCAAACCCCTTTATTTGGCCCGTAAAGGAAAAACCCTGTTTCCCCCTTGGGCCGACATCCAATTTTTTAAAAATTAAAACCCCTTTCATATGGGTTTAAAGTCCCCCACAGTGGGGCCCTGAAAACTTAAAATCCCTTTTAGGCGGCTGCAGGCCAAATTGGGGCCCCTCGAGTTTTTTGGGAAAAAGAAGATACAGAAGACAGGCAAACCCCATTTTTTAAACAGTGGGGAGAAATCTTTGGGGGCTTGGGCAGAAAAAAAATTAATTTTTTTAAAAAAAAGGGGAAAAGTTTTGTCCCGAAAGTTTGTTTTTTTAGTCTTTGAAATTTTTTTAAAAAAAATAAATGGGAAAACCATAAATCCCGCTACTTTTATTTTTGGGGGAAAATTTCAATTAATTTTTTTTTTCCCCAAAAACCCCATAGCTATGGAACCCCCACCAAAAAACCGTAATTTTGAGGGGAAATGTTAAAATTCCCCCATTTTTGGAAAAACATTTTTTTTTTCCCCCCTTTTATTTTTTCCCCCGGTTTAAAAAACCAAATTTTTTTTTTGTGGGGGATTTTGGAAAAACAAAAAAATCAAAAAAAAAAAGTTTGGGTTTCCCCCTTTTTTTCCCCAATAAAAGGGTTTTTAAGGGTCCAAAAATGGCCCCTTTTTGGCCAAATAGATTTTAAAAAAATTATAAAAAATAAAAAAAATGACATTGGGTTCCCACCTTTTTTATAACCAGCCAAGAAAAAACCCAAAACCCGTAAACCCAAAAATTTTAGGGCCCGGAAATTTCCCTGGAATTTTTGACCCCTTCCCCATTTTTAAAAAATTAAACCCCCTGCAAAACCAACCAAAAGGAGCCAAAAAATCAAAACAAAAATTTGAAAAGGGCCTTTCTTTTGGAACGGTAAAAAATTTTAACCCCTTTTTCCCCGTAAAACCCCCAGGTTTTTTTTTTTTAAAAGTGAGAGGGGCCCTTTTAAAATGGGCGTTTGGAAAAAAAAAACACTTGCCGGCCCCAACCCCCCCAAGCCCCGCCGTAGCGAAGGGGCCCTGTTTCCCAGAAAATTCCCTTTTGCTAACACTGCAAAAAAGGGGAAAAAAACAGAAAAAAACACCATTCAAATAACCACTCCTCCACACCAGCCCTCATTGACCATTTTTTTTAAAAGTAGATCCAACTCTGGTCTGATTTAGTCCACTGTAAGGGAAACCAGTAACAAAATAAATAAATAAAAAGAACAAACACAGGTAAGCTGGGAGCCTTCTGTGGGGGTGGGTTATCAGCTTTTTCAGATCCTCAATAGCTTATTAAGTGCAAGAAAAGCTGGGTGACATCCCGCACTGCAGGGAGCAAGGAAATCTGGGTTCCTGCTGTGGGGGATGAGGCTTCACCAATCTTTATTGAATGCTGGATAGCCTATCCATCACCTGGAAATAGTGGATAGGCCATGGGGTGTAAGAAAGGGAGGGACTGGCGCGCACACACACAAACTGGTGCACTCACACACACTGACACACAAACACAAGACACACCTACATAGACACAACGCAATGAATGTCCTAAAAAGCCTCTCTGAATATTGTACAAATATTCTCTCAAACATACATGAAGGGGTCTTTTTGTGCATCCTACATACCTGTACATCATGTTTGCTGTTTAGGTATCGAGTACATGTGATTTATGCCATATGGAAGCCACTTTTTATATGTGTGTCCAATTATCAGCCATCAACAAAATTTGGACAAGCATAGATTGTGCTATGTGATTTGTCATTGCACAGAAAAAGACACAGTAGGAGCTGATATGAAAGGGCATTTATATGATTTTATTGATTCAATTATTGTATTTTGAACAAGTACAGTATATAGGTGAAATTATTAGACATTAGCTGATGAACAAGTAATGTCTCAGGAAGTCTCACCAAAATGCTGCTGGCTTAAGAGTTCTCTAGAACTCATGTGAAGTAGGTAGACCTGGATCTCATTAGAAATCATCATATTAGTTGTGTTAAATTGCAATGATCTGAAAGGAAAGCTTTATTGTAGAAGAGTTCCAAATAAATGCATTTTTCCATGAAAATTAAGAAGAAACTAGTCCTTAGTAATTCCCATACTAAGGAATTGCTATACAATTGCGGCTGGCCCACAGCAAGAAACACTGTGCTATCAATGAGGTATGCCCATTGTTCAACATATTCGGTAACTCCTTGTATGTTCCAATTTATGGGAATCAACTTGTTATGCCCATCACATTAAGGGAATTTTAACAGGCTTCTCTTGTAGAAGATCTTTAAACAAAAGTTCATGGCTTCCAGGAATCTTAATGAGCAATTACATTTCAGTTGTTTTCTGTTCCGTATTTTTCGGATAAAAGGGGCCATGTTCCACGGCCTAAAATTGGACGTATTTCGCCCGAAATTTTTGGCCGGAGTGCGTAAATTCGGTGGAATATGCCCAAAGTCACACGGAAATGCACAATTTATAGAGAACTATGGATTACTTTCCCCTCCCCCTGCTCGGGAATCCGCCGGGGGGGGAGATAATTGACATGTGAATTTTATAGCGGCGCATACGGCTGCTGGAATGAAAGTTATGGGGCCGGGAGGGCCGGCCCCCTGCACCCGCCCTCGACCCGCCCCCCCCCCCGGCCCCATGGCGTAATTGCGGGGCGTAATTATGCCCTGCATTTAAGCCGTGAACCTAGCCTAAGGCGCACAAAAAACCCTATTTTTTCTCGAAATCAAAAGTGCGCCTTATAGTCTGTGGGGGCCTTTTTTGAATCAATTCTTCACTTGGGTTTTTTGGCTTTGTTCGAACGTATTTACGCTTGTGACATTTATTTGCAATATTTGTAATGATTTCCCATGTAAATTTGTTCCGAAATCGTTACAAAAAAGTTGCAAATAAGTGTCATAAGTGGGCACGTATTTCGTGGAATTTTCAATCCCCATTCTTTACATGGGGTGATTCCGATGCGAAATACGGCACAATAAGTGGCAGGACCATTGTAAATGCGACCGTATTGCAGCCACAATCCACAGCAGCAATACGGCACGGAAATATGGAGAATGGCTTATACGGCCACCGTAGTCAGGAGCGTCAATGCGTGCGATGATACGTACAGCTCTGTGCGCAGTAGCCCCAGCCTTATAATCCATTATAATGCATCTTAGGCGCTCATTGATAATGCATCTTATAATCCGGTGCGCCTTATAGTGCGAAAATTACGGTATTTGGTTTAATATATTTTTCACTTACTGAACATGATCAATTTGGTAAGATTGATCTATTAGACATTGTATATTCATATGTCCCCAATACAGATTTGTACATCGAGTGTATGTTTCCTCTCACATTTATTTCCATTATCATTACTATTAAAAATCCAGTGATACCCCAGGTCCAGATCTGCCCTTTAATGAATAGTTCTGTACCTGGGAATGTTTATTTCCCATTTGTTTATTGTAGCCAGGGATACTTCTTTGCATCTCTGGTTACCTTTGCTTCTTTTCCACCTGCTCTCCTGCGTCACGATTTACACCCGGTGCTGATGCAGGTGGCTGATACATGTCTCCACCGCCTCCCACCAATATCACATGTTATTTCATCATTGAGGCTGGTCAATTGTAGCATACATCCACCTCTTCCTGTCTCTGTACACTGCATCACAAGTGATGTCAATGCTAACATCAGCAGTCTAGGTGGAGGTAAGAGCAAATTATTTTGCTAATTATTTGGAATGAGTTTAATTTATCATACCCTTTTTTCTAGTACCTTGAGATATAAGTGTCGCACTACTCTCTCCTGACACCTGACTTCAGACACAATGAGTCCTGTGATTGACATTCCTCTCTATTTACTTAACTGCTATGTATGAATTTACACCATCACAAGCTTATAAAACCAAGAAGTAACATGTAATCAGCATTTTTGGTAGTTATTATCATATATCGGGCATGATTATAATAAATCATGTGAAATCTCGCTATGATGTTGTAAAATCTTTAATGATAGACACGATGTTGGTAATCTGATTTAAGACTAGTGACCACTCGTTTTAATGGTATTTTGTTAATTACCTCTGATATTTGATACTGATCTTTTGACCAGTCCTTGATATATAGTTACCACTTTGATCCTTATCTTTCTTTATATCTTTATTAGGGTGCTATTATATTTGTATTAACCTTTGTAGGGTGTATCTACACTGCTCTTAACCCTTTCCAGGGTATATTTTTATAACACCACCAGTGTCCACTGAGGAGATTAATGGCAGGGACCCATGGGGTGAGCTAGCGTCTCCTATTTTCAGGGAAAGGTATCTGAACTGGGTCACTCTTATTGGGCCTGTGACCCCATGGATAGGCTTCAGGGTGTGACTAGGTCTTAATAAGGTGAGATTAATTATTTTTTACTTTCAACATTTGTTTACATATATAGAATAGCTTTGCACATTAAGCATACCTCCCAACTTTTAGAGATTGCAAAGAAGGACACATCAGGTCATGCCTTCAAGTGCAAAACATCAAGACAGACAATGTTCTATCAATGATATCTCTATATAATGGTCCTACAGTGACCATATAATAATTGTTATACAAGAAGCAAATATGACCATACTGTTACTAACAAAACCAAGACTAATATTATTACTGATACCATTATACAAGCATCAATAATATCGCTACACCATGACCACATAGCACCATGACATAGTGACTGGATAATACCACAACACCGTGACCACGTCACCACCACATACTGACTGAATAATACCACTACATATCATCACCACATAGTACCTGAATAATACCACCACATATCATCACTGCATATCACCACCACATAGTGACTGAATAATAACACCATAATGTTTATGAATGTAAACCATTACACTATCACCAATATTCCTGCCATACAGTGACCATATGGGGTGGATACCAGTTGTACGCAGGTTCTGCAGACTTATATACTGTGCAGTTACATTCAGTGACTCAAAGATGACATCTTCTCTTATGGTTGCTGTTTCCTTTCCCTTTCTCCATCCGCTTCAGACCACCATGATGACTTCTTCAAAGTATGACTCATCCCTACAGAATTAACCACACAAGTATCTTAGACTTTTCCAGCACCTTCCTAGCTGTTACCCACCTCTGTATAAACTTCCCATGCAGTGATAGATGAAGTGGAGGGGATTATGGAGTAATAGGCAGTGTGAGGGGGTTAAAGAGTGTTAGGTGGGGGTTGTTCTTTGTGGTGGCACTAGGCCTAAACAGAGGACCAACCCCCCCGGATATTGTGTGAAGCTGTGGCCTGTACTCCATTTCCTGCACCCCCCAAAATATCATCCACAGTTATGATCTTTATGGGGTATAGGCAATGGAGTTTAGTACTAACTTGTTTTCTAGGATTTCTATTTTATCTACAAATTATCTCATTTAGACTATATTGTATTTGATGGACTGTGTCAGACCAGCATTACATCTATTTCTTTAATAAAATGGTAAACAAGGGCTTGTATGGGCTTGTTCACACGACGTTTTTGTGATCCGTTTTACGGATCCGGTTTACGGATCCACAAAACGGATCTAACAATTGTCAGTGTGATTAACATTGAGTTCAATGGCAAAAGCGCATCGCTGTTCCCACAGGAGATCGGCGATGCGCTTTTGAGAGCTCTCCTGCACTGCGCTTTTCGCATCCGCTTTAAGAATTGACATGTCAATTCTTGCGGTTTACGCAACTGAAAGCCCATAGGAGATAATGGAGTCCGCTTTTGGCACCTGTCCAAAAGCGCTCCATACTCCGGGTACGTATCAGCTGCGCTTTGCATCCTGAAAGCGGATGCGAAAAGCGCAGTGAGCAGGGCTGGATCCGGGACGGTGAGGCTGCAGTATGTGACCGGTGAGCAGGGCAGGAGACACTGAATGGAGGTGCGGGGAAGGATCAGCTCCCTAAACGGAGGTGCGTGGCAGCAGCAGCAGCTGATCGGAGGTGCGGGGCAGCAGCTGATCAGCTGATCGGCGGTGCAGGGAAGCAGCCCCAGCTAATCGGAGGTGGGGGCAAGCAGCAGCAGCTGATCGGAGGTGCGGGGCAGCAGCTGATCGGAGGTGCGGGGCAGCAGCAGCAGCTTATCGGAGGTGCGGAGCAGAAGCAGCAGCTGATCGGAGGTGCGGGGAAGAAGCAGCAGATGATCGGAGGTGCGGGGCGCCAGCAGCATGATCGGAGGTGAAAGGGCAGCAGCGGCAGTTGATCGGAGGTGCGGGGGGACAGCACCCAAGCAGCGCTGATCGGAGGGTGCGGGGAAAAGCAGCTGATAGGGAAAAGGTGCGGGGAAGCAGCAGCAGCTGCTGGGGAGGTGCAGGGAAGAGCAGCAGCAGTTCGGTGGTGCGGGGCAGCAGCAGCTGATCAGAGGTGCGGGGCAGCGGCAGCAGATCGGAGGCGCGGGGCAGCAGCAGCAGCTGATCGGAGGTGCGGGGAAGCAGCAGCAGCTGATCGGAGGTGGGGGGCAGTGGGCAGCTGATCGGAGGCGCGGGGCAGCAGCAGCAGATCGCAGGTGCGGGGCAGCAGCAGCAGCTGATCGGAGGTGCGGGGACGAAGCAGCAGCTGATCGGAGGTGCGGGGAAGCAGTAGCAGCTGATCGGAGGTGCGGGGAAGCAGCAGCAGCTGATCGGAGGTGCGGGGAAGCAGCAGCAGCTGATCGGAGGTGCGGGGAAGCAGCAGAAGTGATCGGAGGTGCGGGGCAGCAGCAGCTGATCGGAGGTGCGGGGAAGCAGCAGCAGCTGATCGGAGGTGCGGGGCAGCTGATCGGAGGTGCGGGGCAGCGGCAGCAGATCGAAGGTGCGGGGCAGCTGCAGCAGACTGGAGGTGCGGGGCAGAGAGAGAGAGAGATTTTGTATGAAAACGCATCCGTAAAGCGGATGCGTAAAACGCAAGTGAAAAAGCATTGGAAACGGATCCAAATAAAGTATCGACTGCTGCGTTTTGCGGATCCGCTTTCCGGATGCGCTTTTCAACTGTCAAAAACGGATCCGTAAAAAGGATCCAAAACGCCGTGTGAACAAGCCCTATCAGGGATTGTTTATTTATTTATTTTTTTCGGTTCAGCCAGTAGTGCTTTTCATCACTACAAGGCTGACACTAACTCCCTGTCACTATTGCCACTGTACCCAATGCACCAGGGGTATTGTGAAAAACCAAGTTACCTTCAGAGAGGGTACCATGCTTCTAACATGCTTCTAGGGAGGCTGCAGGCTGGTACTGTTAGGGTGGGAAAGGACCAATATTCATGGACCTTACCATTTTGATAGTATCAGGCTGCAGCTGTTGGCTTTACCTTGGCTGGTTATGAAAAATGAGGGGGGTCCCCACGTTTTTAAAAATCTGAAAGAACAAATTATTTAAAAAAATAACGTAGCGGTCCCCCATTATTCATTACCATCTAAGATAAAAAAACAACATCTACAGCCTGATACTATCAGGATGGAAGGTCCATGGATATCGACCACTTCCCATCCTAAAATACCAACCAGCAGTTGCCCTAGAAGTGGACCATCACATAAGATAGTCCACCTTCTTACAATAACCTGGCTCTTCCCAGTACCATGGTTGTGTTGGGTACTGGGGTACTAATGCACAAACAGTGGATTAAACAGTGCAGCGCCGGGGATTCAAGACATATGCCCTGGATCCCTAAGACATACCTCCTGCTCTATCCACTGTAACAGTTGGGAGGTATGCATTCAGTGTTATTATATGGTGTGGTATAACTTTTTCAAGCATTATGATTTTCTACTTTTTAGTTCATTTTATCATAAGTTATATCTTAATTGTACTCAAGGTTCGGATTCTTTTTGACACATCATATCACAACTGTGTTCAATCATGATTCATCATCAAAATGTCTCTATGTCATATAATTTGTTTTTGCACACAAAAATACACAGTGGGAGTTGATATGAAAAGGTAAGCATGTGGAGGAAATTATTGTATTTTAAACAAGTACAGTATATGGTTAACACCAGTAGACATTATTTAATAATTAATGTCCAAGAAAGTCTTGCTAGAATACTGCTGGGATCAGAGTTCTCAAGAATCGGTGTAAAGTAGACAGATATGGCTTTCATTAAAAAGCATCATATACAGTAAGTTGTGATAAATGACAATGGTCTGGAAAGAAAGCTTTATTTATTTATAAGAGTTTTCCGGGAAATTGATTTTTCCAAAA